>JAXCGZ010017888.1:7500-35243 GCA_037179515.1 Halocaridina rubra | reverse complement strand
CTCCCCTACATACAGACACGAACAAAGACTTACCCTTTATCTACCTATGTATTACTGTACTATACTGTATTATTACTGTATTAAAATTCATTAGTACTGTATGCTTTATGTTTTAATGTGATAGTTGGTGTCTTTAGCCTAAGTACTGTACATTACTGCATATTTATATACTGTACATTACTTTTTTTTTTAACCTAAACCCAACTTACGAATGGACTTTTGACACCTAACTCGTTCGTAAATTGGAAGTGTCTCTCCTCAGTTCTTTTATGTGATATGAAAATTTTATTAGTAATTAAAGGAAATGAACAAGATTTTGTTATATCTTTTTCTGTCTTTTACATATATAAAAGTCACCTTTGTTATTTTATTTAAGGCCCTTATATAAAATAACAAAAGTATTATATAAAGATATAGTTTTACACGTAGTTTAGTCAAGACACTGTAATGTAAAAGAAGAGCAGATACTGTTTTACTTTTGATTAATCTTACCACATTCAGAATGGAAATTTATATAGTACAGTGATCCCTTTACTGGCAGTTTTGCTTTCCCTGATTTCGAATACATATGGTCGATTGGACTCCAAAAACATTACTGTATATGAAAAATTCCAGAAATATACAATTCTTCCATTTAAATTGTGTGCTTTTTCAAGAAGTGAGAAAAACTGCACACAAAGATTGCAGTAATGTACATGAAAAATACCCACTGGGAAAGTGAATCATCCCTTTGCCCCTTACTCCTAAATATTAAATGGAACATTCCAAAAATTATGTAATCATAATTTTTGAGTTGCAAGCTTTCCTGAGAAGTGATTCAAGCTGAAAGCAAATACCACTACACTAGTGTAATTGAGATTTCCCCTAAGGGGTGTGAATCATTCCTTTGTCTCCTCTTTCAAAATATTAAATGAAAAATTCTGCAAACATACAATTCAAAGGTTTAAATTGCATCCCATGGCTGTACCATAAATGAAAATTCTAAGATGTGATTCATCCTTTTCACCCGTTGTTCAAAGTAAAAAATATAATATTCCAGACAGAAATAATTCATAAGTTTTAAATTGCATGATGTTTTCAAACTTGGAAAAAAAATAAATTCAGTATAATTGTTCCTCATCTCACATGGTTTTTGATAGTGTGGGTTTGAATATACATGGTGGGGAAAAAATTTCAAACAAATTATTTCCCAAAACTACTTTATAATAATTACTGTACTAATATTACATAAATATAATTTATATTAGGTAAAATTTACGAACAGTACAGTAATCTAGGCATAATATACCTGTAGAGTGTACAGGATGTTGAGAACAAGTTATATGTGGAGTAAAGACACTCCTATATAAGGGTCCTGAATATAGGCTTTTTTGACTTACATGGGGAGCAGTGGAACTATTTGGCAGCGTAAAATGTGGGACAACCTTAAATACAAGAAGTCTACTATAAATGAATATCTGTCCTTGAAATAAATTGATAAGTTAAACTGCTATTAAACTGAGAATCCCAAATATGAAATATTCATAAATTTTAAGTTGTGAATTAGATAAAACTGAAGAAATACAAAGAGGATTACTGTAAATGAAACAGTCCTCCAGGGATGTTAATCATCTGTTTGCCTCTTTGTTCAGTGTATCCACACTGTACAGTATATGGTTCATAGGCACCAGACAATTAGTATCTCTCTTTGTTTTCTGTTTGACATCATCAACAACAAATCTTTCAGCTATGGAAGATAAACTATTGACATCATTATTGCCTCAACCTTCAACAAGTATCAATGATTCTGAGGTTTTGTCATTACAGGGGGTCCTCGATGTACACTGCCCTCGATTTACACTGTCCTCGAGTTGCGATGTTTCATGGTTACAACACATCTTCCCTAAATTATTTTGCTTCATTGATAATTTTTGGCCCATATTATGTCTTCCAAGTGGAAAGCCGATTCTTCTGATGGCAGTGCTTTGAAGAAAAGGAAAGCCATCACTATGGAGGTGAAATTAGAGATAGTGAACTGCATTAGCATAGGTGCTTATTGAGGTGTGTTCCAACTTACACTGTATTTGGGTTACCTCACATTTCAGGAACGGAACTCTGAAGTAAAATGAGAACTCCCGTAGATTCTCTCATAGACCTTCCTCCTCCCTTTAACATAACATCAAAAAGCAAAGAGTATGGTACATCGCCTATGTCATTCACCACACAACCTTTTATCAAGTATAGGCATTTTGCAGGATCATCATCACATCACAAGAAGAAGAAGATATTGCTCTCGATCTCTTAATGCACCTGCTTTATAGACAATTGTAATGTTGTCGTAGGAATGTACCGGTATATACAGGAGAGAGAAAAAATTTATATATAGAGTGTTCGGTACTATCCCTGATATCAGGATTTTGCTGGGATTTTCCTATTCAAATGCCGGAAAGGGACCACTATACGGTACTACACTTTTGATAGGTGTAAGCTATGTTTTTCAAGCTTTTATGACTATAAGGTGTTTTGGATTTTGTTTTAGCTATGTAATAATGTCATGCTGATCTGATTACAGCAATAGAACTTACTGTCTAGGTAAATATGTAATATAGAAGTTATTTTTTACCTTATACAACAATTAGAATACCTATAAAGATATTATATGAATAGGTTGTTATGAATGCCAACTATTCCACAAGAATATAATTTTTTTTTAATTCCAAGAATTAAATGATTCCTGCATTAATAAATTAGGACTGATAAAACTAATTTCTGTCACTAAGGATTTTGTGTAGAAATAAGGACACATATATCGGTATAGACATTGGTAGTGCAATAGTTAAAGCATTTGACTTTGCAAATGACAGACCCGTGACTGAGCCCATCGAGGGGCTTTAGGAAGGGCATCTAGCCTTAATTTCCAATCTCCAACCTTTATAGTGACACATAAATCGGCAAAGAAACTTTTTTTCACAAAGATAATATTTAACTAAAATTTAATGTATTCCCACAGTTGATGAACCTGGCATTGCAGGTACTTCTGGAACTGCAAGCAAGTGGTCCTCATTTCTGAGTGATGTAAACAGTCAAGAGGATGATGCAAGTGGTAAAATTAAACCCAATTCATCTAAAAGGTATACTAGCATTTCATTCAATATTACTTAATACATGTGTTATGAAAAGGTCATAATTTACTTGATGGGTCTTTGTAAGAATACTGACTAAGTATGCGTTGCTTGTTGACTAATAGAGACAAAGGAGCAGTGCTCTGGAATCATTATTATACAGTGCAGTACTTGTTTTTGTTTTTGCACCACAAGACAGTATGTTTTCATCCCACAAGACTGCTGAGAGAAGACGTAAGGAGTATATATGAACTGAGAATACAATTGTTACAAACATAAAAAGAATTGATTGTGATGCATAAAACAAATGAAGTACTGCAAAGTGGAAACTGGTAAAAAATGGGAGGCACTTTCACACTAAACAAGATTTTTAGGAAATCATCAAATGTGTATGATTGTAGTTCAGTTGGTGAGGGAGTAGCTGTAACATTGCGTCAATAGATGTGGATTATGCAGAAATTTGTGATCATGGTATTGATGTGTGTAAAGTAAAAGGGAATTAAGAAGAATGGATAACTGCACAAGTCCATAGGGGTGGTGGGCAAAAGATTAGAAGAGTAACAGTTTTGGACAGGAAGTGAGTACTTGACAGACCTTGGCAGTGACAAGAACGATTTAGTATATGGAATTTAAATTTTGATGATGACGATATGAAGACTTGTGGCCTAACTTAAAATTTGAGTGTACTAGGTGAATATCAAATTGGAGATTTGTTTGTAAATATATGTGGAGAGAGTCTTGGTGATGAAAAATGCTATTTTTAAGAAGCAATGATTTGTAAGGATGAATGGGTCAAATGTCAGAGGATATAAGATCATTGTTTGAATATGCATTGATAAAAGGAGAATGTAGACAAAGTCTATTGGATATAAATGTCTAATGAAGTGCAGGCACAAGAAAGTTTTGACTAGTATCTTGCTGAAGCAAAGGTAAGAATCAGGTAGGTAAGCAGGATGGACAAAAAGGGAGAAGAATGGTGGGTTAACATGGTGATGTAGTGATCAGGAATAGCCTCACAACTATAGATCTGAGTAAGATGGTGGTAAAGGAAGTACTCACAACTCCTATTTACAGAGGGTATCTGAGTGAGGCACACAAAATATAGTTAAATTTAATGCCTCGAAGACACAGTTTCTGGCTATCTCTCAATCATCTTCTCCTCCTGATAGCCCTATTGTCTTCGAAACTAACGAAATTTATCCTCTTAATTCTATCAACATATTAAGAATCCATATAGCCTCTAACTTGTCTTGGAGGAATCACATAATTCTAATTTCTAAATCTGCATTCAAAAAATTGAGGGTTCTGGTTTGTTTTCGTCATTACATTTCCTCATTACAGTTACTTAAAATCTTTAAAGGTCTTATCCGTTCCTGCTTAGAATACTGCTCACACATCTGGGGTGCTTCTTATATTTATCTCCTTGATAGGGTTGAATCTAAGGCAGTCAGACTCATTAATGATCCTTCTCTTACTCCTAATTTGGATTCTCTTTCTCTTTGCCATAAGGTATCATCCCTTTTTCTTTTCTATCGCTACTACTTTCATCGCTGCTCAGATGAGTTGGCGAGTTGCATCCCTCCCCCACTGCCGAGGCAGCGCAACACTCATCAAGCGGCCTCATCTCACAGGTACGGTGGGAAGATTTGTAGCTCACGGATTGGTCGGTGCAGCGACTGCCTCTTCCAGACTCTGGAACTCTTTCTCTTCTTCTGTCTCTCCAAATTCTTATAACCTGTCTTCCTTCAAAAAGCGGATCTATCGTCATCTAAGGGACTAATCCTCCTTATCTTTAGGTCCTCAGTACTTTGACTATATTTTCAGTGTGTTCTTTTCCTTTGTGTATCATTACCTCATATCTGCCTTGTCCATAACTTTTTCTTTTTCTTCGTCTTAATGTTTTCTAGTGCCTGGGCCTGTATTGATGAGGGCAGTTTTTTTGCCTGTCCCGGTGTCACACTCATGAAAAAAGTTATTATCTTTTATCCATAGCTTTAACTTTCTTGATGAAACCTGTAACTGCATGGACACATTTTCCACAAGGGAATGTGAAGTCCTCTAAACCTTATATCTTGTGTATTAGTATCTTTTTTATAGTATATAATACATGCAAAACTACATTTATATTATATATAATCTGCTCCTCAGCTTTATAGTATGTGAGGTTTGAACACGTCATTTTTTCCTATACAGTAGCAAGTTTGATATACAGTATTGCATTATTGCACTAAAAATTTTTATAATTTGAAGTCAGTGTATTTGGATTTCAGGTATACTGTTAGTAGTCTTTTAAAGCATTCTTCCTTAATTGAGTTTTTATTTCATTTTCACAGGAAGCTCTCTTCAGTAAAACAGGATGATGTTGATTATTTCGGCACACATAAAAATATTCAAAGCACATATAAAAGTCAGTGGAAGAAACCATTCCAATCAAATTGTTCCTCAGCTGAAGATTTTATCTCCAGCTCTATGTCCAAGAAAAGGAAAGCAGTCTGTCCAAGAAATGATTCTGCCATACAGATATCTGATGCAGACTCCTTCATAACGGAAGAAAGTTATTCATTAAAATCACAAGTGTTTGGGAAAAGAAATAATGTTTCTCCACACTCATGCTCTCAGAATTCTAGTAATTCTGAATTTAGCGTGTTGAATGACAATTCTAGTCACCAGAAAATTTTAGACTCAAGTTTCCTGACAAACACAAAAGTTCAGGGACATTCAAACAATGTTTTTACAGCAAAAGCTATGAGTGGGACTCAGTTTGAAACACCAACTATAGTAGAAAGTAAATATGTGCCTCTTTTAGAATTAAAGAAATCAGGAATATCAAGTACCTGGCATATGGAGGTTTCATCAGAGAATAGCTTACCTGTCAGGGTAATGCCAGCAAATGAGTTGTCGCATAAGACTTTAGATCCAATCAGAGAAATGACATTAAAAACGCAGACTCAGAACATGAACAACTCAGATGTAAATGTATTGAAACCTAGGTATGCAATGCAAACTGCAACTGAGTTTCCATGTGACAAAATACATAATGACTATCTCAAGTGTTTAAAGAGAACAAATTGTGCAGGTGTGACAAAATATGAACTTGCAGATGAAGAAGACATAAATTTTGATTTATGCTTACCTTAATATACACATTTTGTAAGACAAATTAGTACAGTTTTGATAAGAGATAAATAAGTTTTCTTTAGCGCTTATATAATTTACTACACCTAAGCAAAATTTTCTTCTGTCCTTGACTTTCTCTTCTTCCCACGAAACAACCAGGAGATAAGGTGAGAATTGGCTGAGATACATAATTCTGAAGTCCCACTGCTTCTGTTCTTTTACTAAAGTTTTAGTTACCTTGTTCTTTTTCCTAAAAGAAAGCAGTCTGTATATGCACAAAATGTAGTTATTACATCTTCAGATGGAGAGAGAGTTTACTCTTCACACGTCTTGCTTGTTGGATGATTAATAGGGATAGGGGAACAAGGTTGAATCATCTCTGATTTATTCTTGTTACAAAACAACCGATTGAAGGGAGGAGGATGATCAGGGTAATAAATATCTTATTAAATAGATTTTTCACTGTAGTTGTGAAAACCATGTTTGCTTTTGTAGTAAAGGCATTTTGCATGACAAATACTCATGAATCTCTGCTGCCTTGCTACTTTCTTAAGGTTGTAGCCACCATGATGTCTAGTGTTTGAGGAATGAATAGGGAATAATAAATATTGGTTTGTTTATTTGCAAGAAATCTGGTAGAGAGTAAGAGCGATGATAGGCAGAGTTTGAAAAAGTCCTGGTTCCTCACTACCTGGTTATTCCCACTATGTTAGTTTTAAATGAGAAAATATGTGCATATGTAAAAAAAAAAGTAATAACTGCTTTTTGTTTGCTTGTGGCATGCAGAACACTGAAAGAAATTTCACCGCCTTGCTTCTGGAGGAGGTGTTCAGTATAAAAATAAAATTTTTTTTTGAATGAAAACTAGTTTACGTAATGCATTAGCCATATGTTTTAGTAAAAAGCTTAGCTAAATGATCTCGTATATACTTAGAAAAAAACAAAGGAGATTATTTATCACCTATATTGTGATAAATATTTTTTCTAACGCCATATGTTATATATTTACAAGAGGAGTACTTGTTTATGAAGAAAAAAAGGTTTTTGATTTGGAGATTATATTTTACTTTGTTTAGTAATATGGCTATATGGTGAAATGATGATAATTGTCTGTGGTTTTTCATTCAACTTTTCAGCTTTTGGTTGAAGTACCGTCACGGAAACACAGTGTAATTACGGTATCGAATATAAGAAAACTAATAGTCTGTTATCATGCTCATATTGTTACTTCAAAAGGAAAATTATTAATGCTCTTTTATTGTGTTTCATGTCATGATTAGTGTAACCAAATTGAGAATTTAAATATACAAAACTCAGTGACTTTGAAGTCAAGAAATGCTCAAAAAATAATGCCGTAAATGAAGTCCATGGACAGAGCATTATGAAAGCGTTCTCAGGTGCAGATAAAAAGTTCAGATATATTTAGAGATTGTCTCTTGATGTCAATCATATTCATTGCCATTTTAAATAAAGGTCATTTACTCTGTATAGAAATGTATTTGTCGAACTTTTTATTCCAGGATTACGGAACATGAGAATATAAGGGTACAACCATACTTCTATATTTAATTGTAATATTGTATGAAGCATGATGTGTACTGTATACTCTTTTTTTCTAAATAATGAGTAAATGTACACATTCCAAGTACTTTGAACATAATTACACAAATAGAGCTTCGTCTTGGAGGTTGATTAATTTTAACAGGAAAGCTGATATTCATATAACGGCATCACATTTTTATAGAAAAGCGTAATGTGTTCATGACAGGTAACTCAGACCAACTCACTTAAGTATTTTTGTTATAAAATCTTTAAAAAAATGCATTATAATGTAGAGTCATCATAATGTAACATATACTATGTCAGCTTATATGGTTGTCACTATTTGCATATGAATAAAATTTTTACTTTTTTATATTTCAGGAATTTGTTTCTTTGTTGTGTTATAATCACAGGGTTACCCCATAGTAATATAATTACCTGTATCAGAACTAGCCTACTAGGTATATACTCTTGTATATGCAGACATGCGATTTTTTTTTTTTATATGGTTGGCTGTAGAACTAGTGACAGTTTGAAGCTATGTAAGGAAACAATTTTGCGGGATATATGGAAGTAATTTTTAGCATAAGAACAGTTTAAGACTGGAATTCACTAAGTGAAGGAACAGCAAATGCTACCTGAAGCCGTAGTTCTGGGGTGCTTCTTCATATACTGTACTTATCTCCTTGATAGGGTTGAATCTAAGGCAATCAGACTCATTAATGACCCTTCTCTTACTTTTAATCTGTATTCTCGTTCTCTTTGGCGTAAGGTATCATCCCTATCTCTTCTGTAGCTACTTCTTTCATCGGTGCTCTAATGAGTTGGCAAGTTGTATCCCTCCCCCACTGTTGAGGCCATGTAACACTTGCCAAGCAGCCTCGTCTCACAGGTACTGTGTGGAGATTTGTAGTTTGCGGATTGGTTGGTGCAGCGACTGCTTCTTCTCATCTACCTCCAGACTCTGGAACTCTTTCCCCTCTGTCTTTCTTAATTCTTATAACCTATCCTCCTTCAAAAAACGGATCTTTCGTCACCTCAGGGCCTAATCCTGCCATATTTCTAGGTCCTCAGTACTTGGACTATTCTTTCAGCTTGTCCTTTTCCTGCTGTGTATCATTACCTCATCTCTGCCTTGTCCTTAACCTTTTACTCATCTTTGTCTTAATGTTTTCTTCGTGCTCGGGCCTTTATTGATGAGGGCAATTTTCTTGTCTGTCCTGGTGTCACACTCTTAAAATAAATAAACAAAATGTAAACGATCAGGAGACGAGGAGTTACGAGCATAGGGCTCATTCCCTTAAGGACAGTTAGGTAATTACACGGCAACCTCTGTTCCTTATATAGTATATGATCTGTCAGAGTCTGCAAAAGCATTATTAAATATGTTTGCAGATGATGCAATGCTAGTAAAGGCGGTAAAAGACCAAAATGGTGATAGCGAATTTCAGGAAAACCTTAGTTTGCATAACTGGTCTGATAAGTGATTAATGAAATTCAATACTTCAAACTAACATAAGATAATAGGCAATAGTGGAAAAAGACACTGATGTGGGTATTCTGTAGCAAAGGAGGAACTTCAAGGAAATCAGAATGAAAGAGATATAGGGGTCAAAATATGGACAAATATATCTCTAGCAGAGAATGTATATGGACAAAGAAATATTCAGAATTATTTATGTGCCATATGTGAGGCCGAATCTTGAATATTCTGCACCATTCTAGAATCCGTATTCGAAAAAACATTAACAAATTTAACAAAGTTCTAAGACATGCTACAAAACCGGTAATTGATAAAAAAATTAAGTTATATGAAAAGTCTGAAAGAGTTATACATATTCCCGCTTGAAGCAGGATAAATGACAGGGGTTACGGCATTAGTTTTTAATTTATCCATGGTTTTAACAGAGTTGACAGGGAGTGATATTTTGATAAAACTGCCTCTAAAACTAGAGGTCATACTTTAAAGCTTCGTGAGAAAACTTCTTTTCTGGATGTAAGGAAGTACATTGATAGTGTAAGAATAATTAATAATTGCTGTTTGATAAGAGAAAAACAGTGAACTCAATATGAATTCCTGATATAAGGAAAGCTATGATAAGTGTCAACAAGTAAATGAGAAAATAAAGAAACCGACCTGGAGATGGGAAGTAACAAGCATATGGGGTTTTTTCCATGAGGAAAATTAGGTGAAAAGAGAAAAGACGAACATAGGGCTCCTTCTCTGCCCAAAATAAAAAAAAAATCATATGAACGCACACTAATATTGTTTCTAATAAGATGCACTTGTGTGGCCACTCCTGGATAGTTTGAAAATACCGTTCCTTATGGCTACTAATGGATAACAAGGGAAGGTTTTTCTAATATATTTTAATTGCTATCAGGTAAATTACAGCCTAGTCCTCAATTACCAAATGTAAATGGTTTGGAGGACCTTTATTTCTTGGGCCATTGCTGTTTACAAAAGGTTTTGATTAAAGCTAGCAAAAGTATCAAGGTTGACAGATTTACATACTCTCCTCCTTTCTGTATGTAATTGCAAAACAGACAAAACTGCATGATTCAGGTAACCAAGGAAACAATATTAAGAAAAATAGAAGAGATATAAATGATGTCAAAGCAGGAAACAATATTAAGAAAACTAGAAGAGATATAAATGATGTCAAAGCAGGCAAACAAGCTATCCAATGCCATACATAAAGGATATTGTGTCACCGCCCAATAGGTGGTTTGTAGTCTGGAAGAAAGTAGTTCCATTACCTTCCAAGTCAGCAGAACACTGATTAATACAATAGATTTCAAATATTGAAAGTGAAGGAAAGTGACAAAGTTTTATAGAAAACTTGATGTTTTTCAGAAAGGCATATAAATGGCATAATAAGGCTTGCATATGCTTTACTAGAAAATATAAAGTTAGCCTTTAGACACATGGACAAGGAAGTGTTCAGAAATATTTGTTTATGTGAGGACAAAGCTTGAATATGCAGCTCCCTTTTGAAATCTGCACTTACAAAAAATCACATAATCAAGCTGATAAAAGCCCAAAGACATGCCACGACACTAGTACCAGAAATACGCAGTTGCTGTCATGAGGAAAGGCCGAGGGAAAAAGATTTACCATCACTCGAAGCTAGAAAAATGAGAGGGGATATGGTAACGATTCTTAAATATTTCATGGTTTTGACAGAGTGGAACGGATCGATATTTTGATATGGCAGGCTCTAGAACTAGGGATCATAGCTTGAAGCTTCGCAAGAAAACTTTTTTTGCAGCGTAAAAATAGTTGATGATTGGAATTCGCTAAGGGAGAAGGTAGTTAATGCTAACTTAACTCATGGTTTTAAGGACAAACATGATAAGTTTCATTGAGTACAAAAATGGTACCGACCAGAAGACTAGGAGTTACGAGCATAGGGCTCTTTCCAATAAGCACAGTTAGGTAGTTATACACACACACAAACACGTAGTTGATGACTGGAATTCGCTAAGCGAGGAGGTAGTTCATGGTAACTCAATCCATAGTTTTAAGGACTATTATGACTAGTATCACAAAGTACAAAAATGGAACCGACCAGCAGACTAGGAGTTAAGAGCATGGGGCTCTTGCCAGTAAGCACAAGTAAGTAATTACAAATAGGTAGTTTTACACACACACACACGCATATATACATAGATAGGAAGGCTATAATCGAAATCAGCGAATCCAACTTATATCACATCAATTGGGGCTTGTACCTCAGAAATATAATGAAATCAGCCGTCGACTGAGGCATCTTATCTCTGGATTGGAAGATAACAAGATTTCGTCAACGAATTTAGAGGGAAAGGGGAGGGGAGAGGAGACAAGGAGAGGGGACGGGGTAGAGGAGCATAGGAAGAGGGTGGGGGGTGGGGGGTATTAGGAAGTGGAAGCGAGGAAAGTGTGATGAGAGAGAAGGATTCCTTAGAATCCCGAGCATGGAATTCTAAATCGAATGGAAGTTATTGGGAGGGTGACAATTGAAGTAAATTGGCCATAGCGTCCTGGAGCTACCAACCCAATACAGAAAGTATACAAGGCGTGTTCTCTCGCTTCTATTGAGAATCGTATAAGCGTAAATTGAACAGAAATGTGGTTTTCAGCGCTAGATGTTGGGCCGCAGAATAACTCTTTCGGATGTAGAAATACTAAACGTGACTAGTAACGAAATTGAAGCCTCTTTTACTAGAACTCTTAAAGAGAGTTTGTTTATTTACTCAATCGTGTTTCTGAGAGAAATGTAAATAGAAAGTTTAATAGATAGTTAATGTGTGTATATACCTAATTTACAATTAGATATTTACCTAATTGTGCTTACGGGAAAGTCTATGGTCGTAATTCACCGTCTCTTAGTCGGAACCATTTTTGTACTCCATGATACTTATCACATTTGTCCTTAAAACTACGAATTGCGTTAGCATTAACTACCTTCTCGCCTAGCGAACTCAATCATCAACTATTCTTACACTTAAGAAGTACTTCCTTACATCCTGCAAAAACGTTTTCTTACGAAGCTTCAAACTATGACCTATAGTTCTAGAGCCACCCATATAAAATTATCGATCCCTATCCACTTTGTCAAAACCATAAAGGGACTTAAAAACCGTTACCATACCCCCACTCTTTTCCTAGTTTCGAGTGATGGTAAGTCTAATTCCCTCAGCCTTTCCTCATAACTGAGATTGGGTATTTCTTTCACCTGTTCCATAGCATGTCACAGAATTTTTTCCAGATTATTTGTGTTATTTAAGTGCAGATTTCAAAAGGGAGCTGCATAACATATATATTGCTGAACATTTCCTTGTCTATATGTCTGTAGACTACCCTTACATTTGCTTAGGAAGCATATGCAAGTCTTACTATGCCATTTATATGCACTTCTGGAGACAAATCTGCCAATATGTTTACTCCTAGATCTCTATTATTCTCTGTCTTGAAGTTCTGCACCTGTTATTGGAATCCAGGCTTGAGCCTTCTCGTGTGTGTATGCATTCTCATTCCCTTACATTTTTAAGTATTGAATTTCATTAGCCACTTTTACGACCACTCATGCAGACTATTTAAATCTTCCTGAAATTCTCTACCATTGTTCTCGTCTTTTACTTTCTTTACAATCTTTGCATCATCTGCAAACATGTTCAAAAATAAATTTACAAATTCTTGTAGGTCAGTTACGTTTACAAGGAACAAAAGTGGACCTACAACTGTACCCTGAGGAGCCCTACTACTAACCTATCTTCATTCAGATACTGAATGACTTACTATAACCCTC
Organism: Halocaridina rubra; assembly: GCA_037179515.1. Taxonomy (NCBI): domain Eukaryota; kingdom Metazoa; phylum Arthropoda; class Malacostraca; order Decapoda; family Atyidae; genus Halocaridina; species Halocaridina rubra. The sequence goes on along the minus strand of JAXCGZ010017888.1, from coordinate 22,192 downwards.
TGGTTCATTCCTTCTTGGTAAGTTTTTATCTAGTCGCCTATTTTTGCCATTACTTGCACCTGCTTAATAAGTCTCCCATGTGGAAATGTACGAAAGGCCTTCTGAAAATTTAGAAATATGCAATCCTCCTAGTTCTCTCTTTCTTGTAAGATTTGGCTTACCTCATCAGAAAATTCTAATAACTTTGTTACTGTTGATCTGCCTTCTCCATCAACAACACACAGTGGCACTTTTTTCCAACTGGTGGTTCATATTCAGTATTGTCAATATCCAACACTATACATGTGAATACAAGATCGGACAGTTATGGATCATCCCCTCCCCCTAGCCCTTGCTGGTTCTACTACAAGTTGGGGTAGGAATTTTCTTTGTATGCAGCCTAGGACTCTTGCCTCAAATGAATCCTTTTTTTAATTTTTTTTAAGAGAGAGAGAGAGAGAGAGAGAGATTGCACTTTTACTCACTTGTGCTCATGAGAAAGGGCCCGGTGTTCAAAACTTCCCGCCTCCAGGTTGTTTTAAATGTTTAATCTCTAACACTTATCGTATATATCCTTTAAACTATGAACGCATTGAGCATTTACAGTTTCTTCACTTAGAGAATTCCAATTATAAAAAAATTCTAACAACAAAAAAATTCTTTCTTGTGTCCTGCCAAGGTTTCTTGCGCTGCTTTACTATAATATATATATATATATATATATATATATATATATATATATATATATATATATATATATATATATATATATATATAGAGAGAGAGAGAGAGAGAGAGAGAGAGAGAGGAAACAATATCTAGAGTAACATGCGAGCAACGCTTTAAGTAATTTATTGATGTTAAATGAAGTTGTTGTTGCTCCGGTTTTACGTCAAGGACTCCCTTTTCTACTAAGGGCTAGGACGGTTGCCTACTTGCGAAGGACTTGTTTTGGCAGATGTAATCGTTACCATGAGTGCATGCCCTTGCTAATCTCAGACCGTGACGGGGCGCGAACCCTCGACCTGACGCCTCAGAGTCACGGACGCTACCGTGTGAGCCACGGTGACTACACTGATGTTAAATGAAGACTAAATAAATAATTAATTTTCTTGTCGATAAACAGTACATGTTAACAGCCATATATGATTGTGAGTGTGTGTGTGTGTGTGTGTGTGTGTGTGTGTGTGTGTGTGTGTGTGTGTGTGTGTGTGTGTGTGTGTGTGTGTATGTGCATGTTCATGAGTATGCGTGTGGTACAACTCCGTTTACAGCTTCAAACCCTGTTATGTACAGTATATGCAAATGCCATGGAGTTGCTATGGTGATTAGGAATAAAATTGCATTTAGCATAAGCTCATGAAATGCAAATGATATTAAACAGACTCCCGGGAGAGAGGCATGATACTTGCAATAAACTGCAAGGCAGGCAATGAGCTCGTAATGGCATAAATAAGAAAAAAGTGGCGCTTTTTATTTTTGCTTTACAGTTGCAGGACGGACCTTAATCGACTTTTGGCGGTTAGAAGCTTCTGTGTCGTCACTGGTCTATTCACTGTTGAGTTGACAGGGATTACTAGATCAGAGAGGATATTCTTTTCTCTTTTCATATCGAAGAAATTTTTGGTGAATAGATACGAAAAGGAACTACTGAACAGAGATGAACTAGAAATTTGGCCAATGAAAGGAAGGTGATAGGACAATGTGAAACCTATATAATGTGTGTAATTACCTATTTGTGCTTACGGGAAAGAGCCCAAAGCTCGTATCTTCCCGTCTCCTGATTGGTTCCATTTTGTACTTAGTGATACTTATCATACCTGTCCTTAAAACTATGGATTGAGTTAGCATTATCTGCCTCCTCGCTTAGCGAATTCCAATCATCAACTACTCTTACACTAAAAAAGTACTTCCTTACATCCTGCAAAGAAGTTTTCTTACGAAGCCTCAAACTATGACCTGTGTGTGTGTGTGTGTGTGTGTGTGTGTGTGTGTGTGTGTGTGTGTGTGTGTGTGTGTGTGTGTGCATGAAAGATGATGTACTATAGCTTAGTAAACCCTCGCGTGGTAGCTCCCGTCAGTTCAGCAGGCACAATAAGAAATACATATGTGTGGAGTCGACATAATCTGCAACATATGACGTGCTTCGGTGTTGGCAACACTGGCCATTCTGTAGCCCTAATAAAATTCATTATTGCATTTCTAGAAAGAATAAGCCTACGGACGTCCAATAATGAAATGATAAAAAAAGAAGAAAAATAAATTAACAATTGAATTGGGGTAAGGGTATGGGCTGGGGTGGGGGAGTCTAGTGACTATTTGGATTGCCTAATTCGCCTAGGATTAAGTGTTATTAGGGGTCATACAATCATGAATATAGCTGCAATTGCAACGGTTGCTATTACTGTAATTACTGCAGTTGGCTCTGATGCAATACTATTATATCTTCCTGAATGTATTCCAATTTTTTGCTTCCTAATCCGGAATCAGCAAATGTTAATAAGCATCTGTTTGGCATGTTTTGCATGTCTTTTTTATTTTTTTTATTTTATTTTAGAACTTTGTGAATAGCGGAAATTGACACCGTATGATAATTACCATTCATCTGAACACGCAAAAACTCATATACTGAACATACTCGCATACGATTTTAGATGTAGTATTGGTAAACAAACACGTGACACAAGAGAGCTAGGTAAAATGCAAAACGATGACAGTATTGTACTTACAAAGCACTTGAAATCAATCCTCTTGAAAAGGTTCTTGCTCCCACTTCTGATGTAAGCTTTTCATGTTGAGATTCTGAAGAATATATTTCAGTCTGGTCAAAAAGAATCTTCAGGTCTAAAGGGGGGTTTACACGGTCAAACGGTTCGTCGAACGCGGTTCGACAGACAAGTGTTTGAAGTGATGTCCGAACGTGTGAACGGGGTATTTGGTTGTCGAACACGTTAACGTGTTCGACAACCAAATACCCCGTTCACACGTTCGAACATCACTTCAAGCACTTGTCTGTCGAACCGCGTTCGACGAACCGTTTGACCGTGTAAACCCCCCTTAAGAGAGCCAATGTGCTGAGGCGCAAATTATGGCCATTTCCAAAATTTGAAAGACAGAAAATTCATTATAATGACTTGACGAACAAACGCATGGAAAGTTAACGGAATGTGATCAAGCTTAAGTGATAGTCAATGTCATTTCTGAAAAGAAAATGAAAACATAATGTGAATTTCATGCAGAAGAAACGATTTTCCAGCATTATAATTATTATTGTCTAACCTAAATTGTGTTGAGCTCGTTGGAGAAGAGCACCAACTAATAGTAAAAAAAAAAAAAAAAAAATAAAATAAAAAAAAAATCTTATTAAAAAAAAAATAAAAGGATATCTTATATCAAAATCAAATTTGATTATACTGTTCGTTATATAATCTTAATAGATATGAAGCTTCATAAATGAAATTATTATTATTATTAAATTTCGAATATATCAGTAAGCTAGATCAGGAAGAGAATAGTGTTATGTTTATATACATTCGTTGCTATACTCAAATTCTTCTTCGGTAGTCGCCGTGGCTCAGTCGGTAGCGTCTCCGACTCTGAGGCGTCGGGTCGAGGGTTCGCGCCCCGTCACGGTCTGAGGTTAGCAAAGGCATGCACTCAGCGTAAGGATTACAAATGCCAAAACAAGTCCTTCGCAAGAAGGCAACCGTCCTAGCCCTTGGTTGATAAGGGAGTCCGTGACGTAAAACCGGAACCGGAACAACTCAAATTCTTCTTCGTTTGCTCATAAAGACCTTCCTCTATTGAACTGATAACCAATAGGAGAGCTGCTTTTCTTCTTCAACTAACACACCAATAACATGTGGCGTAGGGAAAAGGAATTGGCTGATCGTCCCTAAATAATAGGTTGACCCATGGCACAACCGTCCGTTGCGATACTACAGCTAAAGGTCTTTTGGACTTAAATAGGGTTTAGGATAGTTTAGTGTTAAGTCTTCCTTAAGTCACGGTTCTTTTTCTATGCCTACATCTATACCGAATATTCTTGGATATTCGTTCCACATCTCTTATTATCCTTTCATATCTGACAAGTCATCACACTCTCCATCTCTATCTCTATTTACTTTGCTTTCTTCTTGTCCAGGCCCGATGGGGGTATTCTATTTATTTATTTTTTTGGCCCGTCCTCGTGTCACACTCATAAAAGAGAAAATGATGAGTACAGACTACTTCTTTTCAACATCGTACAATATTCCAAGTTGGTGCACTTTTTTTCTCCATACTGTGTATATCATACACTCAATTCTCACCCCCCCATCTCCTCCCCCACCCCTCGCTTCCCTTCCCAAGTCATATTTTCCACCATGATGGACACGTTCCGGATATTAAGCCCACCAAAGTTTACCAATTTGTTGACAGAAAAGTTCGAAACTTCAAAACTGAAGTTCTTCACTTACCCGTTCTAGACTTGTTTTGGAGTTACCGATTTATTGGAATAGAAGAATTCAATATTAAAAGAAGAAGAACCAATCATAGCTTACATCAAAATATAATTACAAGAACTTTGTTGGCCATATAAATACATACATACATACATACATACATATATATATATATATATATATATATATATATATATATATATATATATATATATATATATATATATATATATATATATATATATATGGCGCTTTCTTTGGGGCATTCAGGAGGCAGCTATACAAAGAAGTATTTTAAATGCTCACTCCAGTGGACAGGATGCAGCTATCAAAAAGAAAACTAAAGAAATCACTGATAGACTCAAGACATTGATGAACATAATAATAATAATAATAATAATAATAATAATAATAATAATAATAATAATAATAATAATAAACCTTTATTTTCATTATACAATGGGTGTTCTGTTACAAATCTAGGAGTACACTTATATGTGAAGGTCAAGGTAAAGGTTGCCGGGTTTGAGTTCCGAAATCCATCTAAGATGCTTATCAGAACGTCAGCCGGGGCAAGCCCCAACCCACCACTGTGGTGACCAGCCACAGCAGGAACCTCCCAGTAAACAGCTTCAACTCTCGGCCTTGGACGGAAACTGATCTGCCGACCTCGTGAATGCAAAGCCAGTGCGTTGCCACTGTACTCTAAGGAAATAACTACCAGAGATTTGTTTGTCATGAGCCAACCTCCTACATATAAAAACCTATAAGAAAGGGAAATTAAACATTTGTTTCATCAACTTTGCCCGTATAAACTTGAGAGTAAGTATTCATTAATGTCTTAAAAACACCCATTAGGAGATCACCCTTTCCTCAGGAATATTACTGGAGCCAGATATTATATATATATATATATATATATATATATATATATATATATATATATATATATATATATATATATATATATATATAGTATAGTTGAGCATCAGAGGGGAATTTTGAGGTATGAAGACAGCTGGTTTCAGTGAAGACTTGCATGGAGAGATTCCACCCCCAGGGAGGTACTACTGTCTTCGCTGGAGACTATCTTCAACTTCAAGTCCTCGTTGCCGTCTAGTAGTAGTAGTAGTAGTAGTAGTAATAGTAGTAGTAGTAGTAGTAGTAGTAATAGTAGTAGTAGTAGTAGTAATAGTAGTAGTAGTAATAATAGTAGTAGTAGTAGTAATAGTAGTAGTAGGAAAATAAAACAAGAGAGGATAAATAAAACACAAGGAAAAATAAAACACAGGATATCATTTACATTACAGCCGCGGTTAACATCACTATCCTCATAGGCAAGTTGACCGAATCAAAGAAATTGCGTCATCTACTCCGGTGTTGATGTAGGCATAACCACGCTACATTTCCATTTCCTCCGAAATGTCGAGAATCTTGCATATTTACTGAAGACGGAGGATCATAAAAAAAAAATATTCTACATCTCATTTTTAATTATCTGTTCCAGAATGAGGCCAAAGTTTATTTTTTGAAGCCCATAAAGACTTCTGGAATTCCGGCATTTAGACTTGCGAGGCTCGATCTTACTTTGTTCTTGTAGTGCATATGATATGATCTCACGTGGTGAACACGTGATCTCGCGTCCTCCACAGTGAGCAAAATCCTTCCATTTTGTGATGCCAATCAGAGTTGCCAGGTCTGTCTTTTCAAAGACAATCTGTCCTTTTTGAGACCCGCCTGTCCCTTGTTTCCTCGAGAATAAAAGGACAGCCAAAAACTGTCCTAGCTCTCCAGCCATTGTTGCAGACGATAGCGAAGCTATTTCCTTCGAAAAATTCCCTGTACTTTATAACCCTCTCCCACTGAATAGTTATATTTCAGCATGATATCCTGATTAATCATGACAAATTCAACACAGAACGAGAATAAGTAGTACTACTGGTTGTTTCAGCTGTAACTTGGGAATATTTAATGAATTAGATATTATTTTAATTGATTAAAAATTTCGTTTCCTGTCAATATCCCAGCATCTCAATTTCACAAATAGCTTGTTTCAAAAAAAGTGTTAAATTCATTTTGAAACACTGGACTTGATTTAGTTTCAGAGGATTGGCATCGGACGTAACTGAAGGAGGTGTCGCTCATCCCCACACCCCTTAAATTATAACCCCTGTCACCGACCCTCAGCTCATAAGATGCAGGGTGGATTTTGGAGAAATTTTATAGCCCCCCCCCCACCAAAAAGAAGAAGAAGAAAAAAAGAAAAACTCAAATATGCTGCAATATACGGTATATATATATATATATATATATATATATATATATATATATATATATATATATATATGTGTGTGTGTGTGTGTGTGTGTGTGTGTGTGTGTGTGTGTGTGTGTGTGTGTGTGTGTGTGTGTGTGTGTGTGTGTGTGTGTGTGTGTGTGTGTGTGTGTGTGTGTGTGTGTGTGTGTGTGTGTGTGTGTGTGTGTGTGTGTGTGTGTGTGTGTGTGTGTGTGTGTGTGTGTGTGTGTGTGTGTGTGTGTGTGTGTGTGTGTGTGTGTGTACATAGCATCATGGAAGTGCATAATTCACTCAGGCTTAAAGACACTAAGTTGCAATTCTCTCCTTGAAGATAATGTAGAGAGAAGTTTCTTCTATGAAGGTGTCAGCTTACTTGCCAGAAATAATTTTCAGCAAAAGTGTCTTACAACTTGCTGTGCAAGCTTTTGAGAGACAAGCCTTCATCACCAGACATTGATATACACGATGCAGGTTTGGTCTTTGAATGCTTGCACACCAGGTTTGCGGGACACTTTTGCCGAAAATAATTTTTGGCGATGAGATTCGTTACCTCAATGGGAGAAGCTCTCTCTGTACACTCTCTTCAAGGAAGGCATTTGAAGCATGGTGTCCTGAAATTTGAGTAAATAATGCAATCCTTTCTAAAACTATGTTTTTTTTTTTTTTTTTTTTTTTTTTTTTTTTTTTTAGATTCTCCACCCATGGATGGGTGGAATGGGTCATGGAAGACCCATAAGCTATGACAATATTTAAAGTATCCAGAGATATGCTCTCCTCGTGTACGCATATTTCTTATAGTCTCAACATGCTAAAAAAGAATGAAACAGCTTTTCACGCCAATGCTGAAAGCACTGCTTTGCATCCCAGTATGAAAACAATTTATATATATATATATATATATATATATATATATATATATATATATATATATATATATATATATATATATATATATATAAATTAACTTAATGTTTTTATCTATGCGCAAAGGCAATATTCCCCTTTAAAAGGGGGTTGAGTCAATGCATACGCTCATTCACCAAAAACCCCACTCAACCCGATCTCCTCGAAGTTTTACTATGCCTCGGCCTACAAAGTAACACATTCAGAGATCAGATTACTGGGGTTTTGGTTGAAATTTTCCTTCCAGACCCCCTTTGTACGCTTTCACTCTGCGCTAAAGGAAAATATGAAGAGGTAACTCCCAATTCTCTCTTTTTACCCAGTTTACTCAAGTTATATGAGTAGTCTCCGTGGCAAAATGGTAGCGTCCGAGACTCTGAGGCGGCAGGTCGAGGGTTCGCGCTCCGTCACGGACTGAGGTTAGTAACGGCATACACTCAGGGTAACGATTACATCTGCCAAAACAAGTCCTTCGCAAGAAGGTGACCGTCCTAGCCCTTAGTTGAAAAGGTAGTTCGTGACGTAAAACCGAAACCATATTCGAGTTATATGACACAGGGGGAAAAAGCAGTACCTTGACCTTTCCCCAAGAGAAAAACAACATAACTATAAAGTAGGAGAGAAAGAGAGTATAAACTAATGGAGGCAGAGTTCTCTCAACTCTGACATGGTTAGAACCCACCCAGTTAAATGAAATAACTTAGTAATATACTATGTATTAGTTTGATTAGGATATGATATTCTCTAGGGGCCGATTTCTTAAACAGTGTATACCTAGGATACCATATTGTTAGTTAGTTAGACACATACAAATGGATTTAATAAACGCATCTGACGCGGTTCTCGATTTCTTAAACACTGTGAACCTAGGATACCATATTGTTAGTTAGCTAGACACACACAAATGGATTTCATAAACGCATCTGACGCAGTTCTCAATTTCTTAAACAGTGTAAACCTAGGATACCATATTGTTAGTTAGCTAGACACACACAAATGGATTTAATAAACGCATCTGATGCGGTTCTCGATTTCTTAAACAGTGTAAACCTAGGATACCATATTGTTAGTTAGCTGGACACACACAAATGGATTTCATAAACGTTTCTGACGCGGGTCTGTGTATGGCTAGGATCCCGTACGGGATCCTAGCCATACACAGAACAGCGTCAGTTTCGTTTATGAAATCCATTTGTGTGTGTCCAGCTAACTAACAATATGGTATCCTAGGTTTACACTGTTTAAGAAATCGGGCCTAAGTCAGGTAACTGCTAAGAAATAGTGTAGTTTGGTTATAAAAATATATCACACTCTCTACCCTCCGCGGGCTTCCTGGTATATCTAAACGTCCTCGGAAACTAGGATCATTCTTCAAGTAGCGTGAGTTCCTCTCTCTCTTCCCCTTCATGTGATATTTTGTGCAGTGATGAATGCGTTTAGGAAGTTTTGAATAACAACATATATCACCTTGTTGATAAAAACTTGTGAGATTTAATATTCATTCTCTCTCTCTCTCTCTCTCTCTCTCTCTCTCTCTCTCTCTCTCTCTCGTCGAAGGGAATTTTTCATTTCTCATTAAGACGATCTGTATGCCAGAAAGTGAAAATTTAAATTAGTTTTATAAAATAAATATAATGGTTTAACGCTCTCTCTCTCTCTCTCTCTCTCTCTCTCTCTCTCTCTCTCTCTCTCTCTCTCTCTCTCTCTCTCTCTCTCTCTCTCTCTCTGTGAAACGACATCTGTTCTGTGTATTAACATATGCTGTTGATTTTGAATAAACCCAGAGACCATTTGTAACTTGTTAAATTGCCGACGTTTGTTTTAATATTATGTATTATTAACACGCGAGCTGCGAAAAGGGCATAGTTACTCAAACTGCATCCTAATCTCATAAAAATACTGTTCTGTTCCACCACTGTTTCCACACATCAAATTGTGCTGACAAGAGCTACCGCAAGACAATAGCAACTACCCCCTCCATTTTCATTTCTCAGAGGTGCCTTTGACGAATGGAAGATAAACGAGCCACCTAAGAAAAATAACTGGGGACCTTCTAGGTGACAGACATGAGCTATATCTAATGACGTAACGAAGGGTGAAGTGCTCATTCTTATCAGTATTAGACCGCTTTCACACCAAAGTGGCACGTCGCATGTGGCATGCCAAGTGGCACGCCAGTTGAAAACGAACATCCGGAAACTTATAAAACCTTGCACACAGAAGTGGCGTGGCACAAGGGACGTGTCAAGCCACTTCTGTGTGAAAGGTTACATATATTTCCGGATGTTAGTTTTCAACTGGCGTACCATGTGGCATGCCACGTGCGACGTGCCACTTTGGTGTGAAAGCGGCCTTAGAGCACCATTTTATGAGTCACAATTTGTCCCCATTCGAATACTGGTGGACACAGAGAAGTTGAAGCTGGAGATTAAGGTTAGATGCCCTTCCTAACGCTCCACGATAGGCTTGAAGTCTCGTTAGCCGCTTCCTGACTCACACGCTCTACCACTGAGCTACGGGGCACCCATTTTCATAAATATTATAGCGACTGTAAGCTATAGGACTAACTTGAACCCAAGCATTAAAATATTTCAAAACTTTACTGACGACATTACCATATATTGTAGTTGTTCCGGTTTTACGTCACGGACTTCCCTTTTCACCCAGGGCTAGGATGGTTGCCTTTTTGCGAAGGACTTGTTTTGGCAAATGTAATCGTTACCCTGAGTGCACGCCTTTGCTAACCTCAGACCGTGACGGGGCTCGAACCCTCGACCTGACGCCTCAGAGTCGCGGATGCTACCGCTTGAGCCACGGTGACTACTGTATTCAGTGACATTATTTTGGAGCATTATAATAACTTATTGAATAATATTCCTTCATGCAAGACACGAAACACGAAGTGGAAGAAATATGAAAAAAGAATATATGATATTGGTGTTATTTAGCGTCTGCGACTCTGAGGCGGCAGGTCGAGGGTTCGCGCCCCGTCACGGACTGAGGTTAGTAAGGGCATACACTCAGGGTAACGATTACATCTGCCAAAACAAGTCCTTCGTAAGAAGGCAACCGTCCTAGCCCTTGGTAGAAAAGGGAGTTCGTGACATAAAACCGAATCCATTGGTGTTATTTCGTGTTTCGTAAATAATGAGAATGATCAGTTAGGAGGGAGTTAGGATACAACGTTCCCCCTTAATTACATTAGCATATATGATGCTGATTGGAATACGTGTACTGCCACTCACGCGTAATATTTTGGGTTTAAGAGGTGAATAGTATTTATATGTATATAAGTATGTATGTATGTATGTATGTATGTATGTATGTATGTATGTATGTATGCGTGTGTATGTATGTATGTATGTGTGTGTATGTATGTATGTATGTATGTATGTATGTATGTATGTATGTATGTATGTATGTATGTATGTATGCATGTATGTGTATGGGTATTCCCAAACTTTGCTAACTTTTTTTTTTCTCCAAGTGTGTTATATTGACTTTGTTCAAGAGAAACTATTCAAGTGCTATTGTTTAAATAAGATGCTGTGTATTACATGCTGTGTATTAGTTGACCTTATCTAGTTATATGGAAGAGACAATAGGCTGATCAGCTATTAACAGATGTTTTTATTAATTTTCTTTTACTTTACCTATCAGTTGAAGTCGAAACTTTAACTTGAAAATTGGTGTCATTTTCAAAATGCTTACCTGTGCTGCTGAGCAAGATATTAGTGTTTGAACCATGCAGAGACTTATCTAGATTATTTCTTGCAGATATATTGCTAGGATAATCGATTGGCACCAATTTGTCGCACGACATCATAAGTAGCAATATAAGCCTTGAAAACTGTTACGTTGGTTGTATAATTTAAAAGTCTTTGCCATATGATGTGCTGCTTTAGTTACTGTTGATATTATCATTACAAGTTTTGTGAATAATATTACTACTGGTGTTAAAATTGTTATTTTGGTCATTATGAATACGATTAGTGTTATCTTTGCTAGTTTGGTTGTTATTGTTACTTTTGCTCTATTTATGGCTATATCATACATTTTCATTAAAACTGCATGATTATTGGTATATTTTAATTTTCGCCATATATGTTAATTATGAGTTAGTATAATTTCTTTAATTACTGATATTTAGTCATTTTGTTACAATATCTGTTAATTGTGCTGCTTTGGTCATTATTGTTATCCTTGTTACATGTTAATGCAATCTTCGTTACCGTTACTAATGTTACGAGTTCAGTTTACAAATATATCGTGCTTGTTCTCATTTAGACTTCACCAACTCGCTTAATAAAAAAAGAAATGGTTGATGTGTTCATTTTGACCTGTGAATGCCAATTATTATCCGAATTAGTATGTATGTATAAATGTATGTATATACATACATACATACTAATTCGGATAATGATTGGCCTACACAGGTCACCGTGGCTCAATCGATAACGTCCGCGATTCTGAGGCGTCAGGTCGAGGATTCGCGCCCCGTTACGGTCTGAGGTTAGCAAGGGCATGCACTCAGGGTAACGATTATATCTGCAAAAAACAAGTCCTTGGCAGGAAGGCAATCGTCCTAGCCCTTGGTAGAAAAGGGAGTCCATGACGTAAAACCGAAACGAACGAACGTATGTATATATGTATGTATGTATATATGTATGTGTTTGTGTGTATGCATGTGTGCATGCATGCATGTGTGTGCCTATGTATGTATGTATGTGTGTATGTATGTTTGTATGTATGTATGTATGTATGTATGGATGGATGGTTCGTTGGATGGATGCTCGTTAGTACGTATGTATGCATGTATGGATGGGTGGATGTATAGACGGATGGATAGATGGATGGATGGAAGTATGTATGTATCTATGTATGGATGGATGGATGTATGCAGGCATGTATGCATATAGATGCATGGATGCATGTAGGTGTGTATGTATGTATGATCTGCATTGGATGGGGAAAAATTGAATGCAAAAAAGTGAGCTTTGCATCTTAACTTTGGTGGTGATTATTGGAATGATCCGAAGCTTGCTATAGCAAACTAAAAAGCAACTGCAAGTCAGTGATGCAATTCAAAAGGTTCTCTTTGTATACTTCCCCTTTATCATGGCGAGAGAGGGACACACGAAAGAGCCACTGTATTCCACGTGGATTAGTCCCTTGCATTTTTCAGGTAGGATTTGTTACATCGATATGAGAGAGAGAGAGAGAGAGAGAGAGAGAGAGAGAGAGAGAGAGAGAGAGAGAGAGAGAGAGAGAGAGAGAGAGAGAGAGAGAGAGAGAGAGAGAGAGAGAGAAACCGTCTATTTGTGTTTCTGTCTCATTGTTCATAGTTCCTACTTTCTACTACAGAATACAAAACAGTTACTGCATTATCGAATTGTACTTTGCCGGAAATAGATTGAAATGAAGCCAGAATCATCTAAGCAAGTGTATGAATTATTCATTTAATATATCATGATATTATGCAGCAGATTTGAACTATAATACGGCCTTTGCATGGTCATACAGTTAAGTCCAAAGGGATTTTTTGAATGAACAATAAGATTACAATATATAATCTAAGCCAAAGAGGATGATGATGATAGTGTTCTGCATGCCAGAAAGGACAACACACACACACACACATATATACACACACACACACACGAAGTGAGAGGAAATTTTAAACTTGAACAAAAGGGCTTTCGAAACGAAACGAAGAGCGCGGATTTCTTCTTATGATTTTCTTTTAAGACAAATAAGCTTATGAGAGAATTAAGAGGTAGAACTTTCTTAAAGTGTATTCAATATTTCCAGATTTTTACATCTAATGTATATTAATATCATTTTCATTTGGAATCTCAAACCGCATTTCGAAGGGTAGTCATATATGCCATGCACAGAATATAGTAATCTGACGTGAAAACTGACAGGTTATGCGAGGTACAGGACTGAATCAGGTCCGCGTCAAAATATCAGTTTCAGTGTAGTACGAAATAGATATGGAATTGGGAAATAAAATTTGAAATAAAAAATGACAGATTTCATCTACCGACTAATATAAAATGGGTTCACAACTGTTTGTGATTTATTCGTCATATTCTATTGAAAGCAATATTTTTTTAGGCTGTATTTTACCACCTTTCACAACTCCGTGTGTCAGCGCTTAGATCACACAAAATAGTCTATAGTTCGATTTTCCATGAAAGTTGTTAATGTACTATTGCCATAAGCTCTTGGAGATATGATGAAGATGATAGTGGGATCCATAACATAACATTATACTCATTGGTAAGTGCATTAATGCCCATCCTGCATTTAAAATCAAACTGCAAAATGAGACAAACAAAACAAACAAACAAACTTTATTTCCATTTCAATACAGTGGGTATTCGTCAGCCAGGGCAAGCCCCAACCCCCCACTGTGGTGTCCAACCACAGCAGTTCCTGCCAGTAAACAGCTTAAACTCTCGGTCTTGGACGGGAACCGATCTTTCGACCTCGTGCATGCGAAGCTAGCGCGTTACCACTGTACTAGCCAGCATACATCTCAAACCTTCCTAGGCTTTAATAATTATTTTGCTTTGCCTTGGTTCAAGTTCTATATGACTGACTTAATGGCAAAAGAGGCCAAAAATAAAGAGCTTATAGATGGTTAATGGTTTTTCAATAACAATAAGTCAACTCGTACATCTTTTTCAGACTGGGAATCAGTGTTTCACTAATATCATCTCAGCCAATAATATATTCTCTAATGCAATTCGTAATCTTACTTTTCAATTTGTATTTCATGTTCTTCGGACCGTGCTTACGATTACACAGTTTTATATTCTCTCTGTATATGAGGGTCGCATTTCTCTTGTAAAGGGTGTGGTCAAGTCAAAGCACACATCCGTTCAGCTGATGAACCACTCGCCCTTTTCTTTTAACTTACTCTCACTTCAGTATTAATAAATCAATTTTTCTTCTCAAAGACTTAAAGCCATATTTTCGCTCATTCCGAAAGGAGGCACACTTGAACACATCTAAAAAGGTTCTAGTTGTAGCTTTCCTCCCCAAACCCCTTATTATGTCTTGAA
>JAXCGZ010017888.1:0-2500 GCA_037179515.1 Halocaridina rubra | reverse complement strand
ATATAAAAAGGACCACTACTATTTGTGATTTACAATTTATACTTATGTGAAAGGATTTATTTTTTAAAGCTGCAATTTTTCAGCTTTCACAGTTCAGCGTAGCCATGACTGGATCACGCAAACGGGTCTCCATAACTGCTCAAGATAGTTCGCACAGTATTTCCTCCAGAAATGTCGCAAATATGAAGGAGAGGGTAATGGCATATATAAAAGAACAATATCTTTAGTCTCAATTATCGATATGGGTATAATACCCCTCCTGCACGGACATACCAATAAGCAAATTTTCTAATTGTAAAGTTAAAATATGGTTATTGTGTTTTCCAATAAAAATATGTTAACTTGTATATCTCTTTTAAATAGTGAATCAGTGCTGCACTAATATATTTTAGCAGATAATAAATCCTAATATACAGTTTGAACATTTATAGTTACTTTGTTTTGTTTTTAACTTACTTTGCTAAGTTCTATACAGTGTTTTATTTTTCTGTCTATACTGTTATTACTAATATAATACACATATTATATATAAAGTTATTACTAATAAAAGGGATGGTAGTCACCGTGGCTCAACCGGTAGCATCTAGCGACCCTGAGGCGTCAGGTGGAGGGTTCGCGCCCCGTCACGGTCTGAGGTTAGCAAGGGCACGCACGATTATATCTGCCAAAACAAGTCCTTCGTAAGAAGGCAACCGTCCTAGCCCTTGGTAGAAAAGGGAGTCCGTGACGTAAAACCGGAACAACAACAACAACAACAACAACCACTAATATAGGGATGGGGACATGTTGGAACTTAAATGCATTCGCCTGAAGACCCATACACTCTTCCCTCACAATTTTATTTCAGTAATTACTAACATATCCATATCTGATCTTACAAACAGTGTACCTACATCCTACATTTTAGGCCGCTTTCACACCAAAGTGGCACGTCGCACGTGGCACGCCAGTTAAAAACGAACATTCGGATATATATGAAATCTTTCACACAAAAGTGACGTGACACGTCCCAATAGCTTTTTCTTATAGGTTCAATAATTTTTTTCAGCTAAATTAAGCTAAGAAATATTCATATAACTATTCTTAACTTCGCCTTGTATATTCTAAGTTTTTGTACTCTATATTAATTCCTCTGCTTCTCCTGTTCCAATACCTGGCTTCCTACACACACACACACACACACACACACACACACACACACACACACACACACATACATATACATACATACACATACATACATACATACACACACACACACGCACGCACGTACGGTATGCAATGCGTCATAAAATATGCCAAAATACACCAACACAAGATCTGAGTTTCTAAGGTCATTTGTATACGTTTATAGTATACGATTAAATTAGCACATCACTAACTATAGAATAGCTAATATTTGTGACTCTTTTGATAATATACAATTTTCTTTCATTCTTTTCAGCGATTTTCTTAAATTTCATATCAAAAGCAACAATACTGACAATTTGAAAAATTACCTGGCTTATGATTAGTATTTTTATATTCTGAAATGTATTCGACTTGGGAGAGATCTTCATTTTGCTCGGTTGGATAGTCTCTGTGAACTGAGCAGTTTATGAATGCATAGCCGCTACCTCTCGAAGTAGCTTCAGCCATTATTTAACTTCAAACTATAAAACTACAATATCCTTAAATATCACTGTGTTATATATATTATATATATATATATATATATATATATATATATATATATATATATATATATATATATATATATATATATATATATATATATCGTATAAGACCTCCATATTCAAAGGAAGTCAACTTATCGTCCACAAAGACGAGATAATTTTCCAAGCCGTATCATTAATAATACATATATTTTGCTATGAATTAGATAGATACACATTTAACTATAATGATCTCTAAGCTTTCAAAATAGAAATAAACTCCAAAAGTGACACCGAGACCCTAAAACCGTACCCAGGTATTGATTAAACGAGGAGGAGAGAGGGCCAGATTCTAAAAGAGTATATCTTGTATAGCTGCATTCTAAACTATATATTGGAAAACAGTCTCTCTCTCTCTCTCTCTCTCTCTCTCTCTCTCTCTTTCTCTCTCTCTCTCTCTCTCACACACACACACACACACACACACACACACACACACACACACACACACACACACACACACACACACACACACACACACACACACACACACACACACACACACACACACACACACACACACTCACTCACTCACTCACTCACTCACTCACTCACTCACTCACTCACTCACTCACTCACTCACTCACTCACTCACTCACTCACTCACTCACTCTCTCTCTCTCTCTCTCTCTCTCTCTCTCTCTCTCTCTCTCTCTCTCTCTCTCTCTCTCTCTCCTTCATTCATGAATAAAAAAGCCCACAGTATTGATTTCTCTGAATGGAGTTATCCTACGATGAAGATTGGTTGTCAACGACATTTATATAATCCGCCTGAAGGGATTAAG
>JAXCGZ010017887.1:0-35288 GCA_037179515.1 Halocaridina rubra | reverse complement strand
TCAGTGAGTACAAAAATGAAACCGACCAGGAAAAGGAGTTACGAGCATGGGGCTCTTTCCCGTTAGCACAATTAGGTAATTACACACACACCTCTAGAACTAGAGGTCATAGTTTGAAGCTTCATAAGAAAACTTCTTTGCAGGATGTAAGGAAATACTTTTTCAGTGTAAGAGTAGTTGATAATTGGAATTTGCTAAGCGAGGAGGTAGTTAATGCTATCTCAATCCATAGTTTTAAGGGCGGGTATGATAAGTATCACTAATTGTAAAAAGGAACCGATCAGGAGACGGGAAGATACGAGCT
Organism: Halocaridina rubra; assembly: GCA_037179515.1. Lineage (NCBI taxonomy): Eukaryota > Metazoa > Arthropoda > Malacostraca > Decapoda > Atyidae > Halocaridina > Halocaridina rubra. The sequence goes on along the minus strand of JAXCGZ010017887.1, from coordinate 34,984 downwards.
TTGGGCTCTTTCCCGTAAACACAATTAGGAGGTAGTTAATGCTATCTCAATCCATAGTTTTAAGGACAGGTATGATAAGTATCACTAAGTCTAAAATGGAACCGATCAGGAGACGGGAAGATACGAGCTTTGGGCTCTTTCCCGTAAACACAATTAGGTAATCACACACTCGCGCATATATATATATATATATATATATATATATATATATATATATATATATATATATATATATATATATATATATATATATATATATATATATATATATACTGTATACAGTGATCCTTCGCTCTATCGCGTTTCTTCCCTTGCGAATTCACTGTACCGCGATTTTTTGGCAATTTTTTTTTTTGGGTATATGCAAAAATATTAAAATATTGAAAAAATAAAAATTTTCAGTATTTGAATTTTTTTATTGAAAAAAAAAATTAATTTCCCAGCCTACGAATAATAAAACAGTAAGAAATAGTAAAAAAACATAAATTTGAACATGTAACTCTGCACCATAGAAAGTACGATACCGGTATCAGCGTTTCGGAAAACGCAAAGGGTCGCACCTACGTGAGCTAGTATATATATTAAAATTTCCAGTAGTTTCATGATTTTATTGATAAAAAAACGTATTTCTTAGCCTAAGAATAATAAAACAGTAAAAAATAGTAAAAAACATAAATACTAATAGTATTGCATCATGTAAAATACGATACCGGTATCAGTGTTTCGGAAAACGAAAAGGGTCGCACCTACGTGAGCTAGTACGCATTGAAATTTTCATTCTTTTATTGATAAAACAAGTATTTCCTAGCCTAAGAGTAATAAAACAGTAAAAAACATAAATTTCAATATATAACTCACAGTATTGCATCATGTGAAATACTGTCCGATAGCGTACAATGTATTGGGGTCGCACCTACGTGAGCTAGCATATATATTAAAATTTCCAGTAGTTTCATGATTTTATTGATAAAAAAACGTATTTCTTAGTCTAAGAATAATAAAACAGTAAAAAATAGTAAAAAACATAAATACTAACAGTATTGCACCATGTAAAATACGATACCAGTGTCAGCGTTTCGGACAAAGTCTCGCACCTATGTGAGATAGTTCATGGAATGCTATTGGCTGAAAGAATGAGAGATCTGTATCATGGGGTCTGATTGGCTTTTTCATTGAAGTTTGGTTCTCCCACCATCTTCCATTGTTTCGCCTCACTCGTTCAGTCTAACTCGTGTGCGCCATTCACGTTGTGCTTATTAATACGTTTTGCTTGTGATTTTTTTACTCGCGTATTTTAACCTTTGCAATGCCTCCCAAGCATCCTTCATCTTCTAAGGCTTCTGGTAGTGAGCCTAAGCAGTAAAGGAAGATGTTAACCATAACAGATAAGGTGAAACTCTAAGATATGTTGAATGAAGGAAAAAGGTTTACGGATGTCGGCCGCTATTTTGGCCTCAATGAATAACAGCCATAAAGCTGTTATTGGCTGCGGAATAATTTCTTCTGGCGTCTACAAACTCATTACCACCTCATTCATGGTAAGTTTACCTATCACGTACATATAAATTTACGTTGCATGCTGTTATTTATAAAGTAAAGGGTGGTTTTTTAACAGTGCAGGGAGGGTTTATACAGTAAACGTAAAAATAATTGTAAAATACCTATGTACATGAGTATGTCATGTCATTACCACCTCATTCACAGTAAGTATCTATCACTTTCATATAAATTTACGCTTGCATTCTGTTATTTATGAAGTAAAGGGTGGTTTGTTAACAGTACAGAGAGGGTTTATACAGTTTATACAGTGTAAACGTAAAAATAAATTAAAATATCTATGTACATATAGGGTGATCCTACTTTGCGAAAATTCCTGTCTCGCGCCGGGTCCCGGAACCGAACCTTCGCGATAAACGAAGGAACACTGTATATATATATATATATATATATATATATATATATATATATATATATATATATATATATATATATATATATATATATATATATATATATAATTTTTTTTATCCCCCCTCATGATTCCCAACAATACTTACGCAACTTATCCAAGTACATTATTGCTGATCAGAGAGGTTCTTACCTATTCACAATTATGGGAGGTTAAGAGACTTCTCCTGTAGGTCTCTCATCTCTTGACTATTTCTTAAGTCTTAACAATAAATTGATATCATAATGTAAAGTTCACTCAAATACTTTTACTGTATTCACCAAATTTTTTTTTTCTTTTCATAAATCACATTTTCTATCCCTTTTTCAATACTCTTAAATATAATTAAAGTAATATCACATAAATTTTAACATTTTGTAATAATTTTCCATCTATTTTCAATACACTTAATTTTAATTTCTTATAGTGACATTATCATATATATTAGTCTTAATTTGTAATTAATCCGACGGTTTACAATCTTTACTCCAGATATCTATTTATGTCTTATTTTGAATTCTCTGATAGTTGGAGCACAGACCACATCCTCAGGCAACGAATTCCACTCATTGATAATCCTCACACTGAAAGAATTTGCCCTGGCTAGTCCTCAGATGCCCACGATTGTGCAACTTACGAGTGTTTGAGCGAGTCTGAGTATCACTGTATTCAAAGAAGATGTGGTAGTCAATCTTTTCCATTCCACTAAGAATCTTGTAAACTTCTATTAAATCACCTCTCTGCCTTCTTTTTTCAAGAGTCGTGAGACCTAGTCTCTCACAACTAGTCCCATATTCAGGCTCTTTCAACTCTGGAACCAGCTTAGTTATTCGCCTTTGTACTTTTTCAAGTTCAGTAATGTCCTTTTGGTAGTAAGGGTACCAACTCTGAATAGCATATTCTAGATGTGGTCTGACTAAAGAACAGTATAGTGATCTACAAGAGTCCAAATCTATATGGGGAACGTTCTGCCTTATAAGGCCAACCATTTGATTTCCTTTGGCTGCTGCTTTATTCACATTATGAGTCATTAGACATGTAGACACCTAAATCTTCCACAATCTCATGCTTAGCAAGTTTTGGCCATTCATCTCATACTCAAAATTTGGATTTCTGTGCCCCACATGATAAGTTACGCATTTGTCAATACTGAAGAGTAACAGCCACATCTTGCTCCACTCGTCTAATTTTTTAATGCCTCTCTGCATAGATCTAATATCATCTTCTGAAGAAATACTTTTATAGCTTTTTACATCATCTGCAAAGAGAAGGGCTGGACACTCCATTTCACGTACTAGGTCAATTACATATATCAAATATAAAACTGGCCCCAAAACTGATCCTTGTGGCACTCCTGAGGTTACTCTTAATCTGTCTGATTTAGTGCCTCTTATTTAAACAAATTTTTTTCGTCCTGATAAAAAGGATCCAATCCACTGGAAGATGTTACCTCTCACCCCATAAACTTCCAGTTTCTTCAATAACCTACCATGAGGTACTGTATCAAATGCTTTTCTACAGTCTAAATAATTTACATCCACTGGGATTTGTTTATCTGTAGCTGAAGTCAAGTATTGCAAGTATGTCAGCAAATTAGTAAGAGTCCTTCTTCCTGTTATAAATCCATGTTGACTATCTTGTATAAGGTTGTGTTCCTCCAGATGTGGTACCAGGACTCTGCAAATTATAATTTCACATATCTTGCATAATACACACGTTAATGAGACTGGTCTATAGTCTAGTGGGTTAAGCTTATCTCCTTTGAATATAGGGCGCACAGAAGCCAATAACCAGAGATCAGGTACTAATCCAGTGTCAAGCGACTGCTTAATAATGTTTGAGATGGGTAAGGCTAATTCATTATAACATTCCTTTAACATTCTAGGGTGAATACCATCTGGGCCTCCAGATTTATTACCGTTTATGTCCTTAAGCAGATCCTTGACAGTATTTTCAGCAACTTGTACACTTTCAATCACAGGTCCGTTAAATCCAGTTGCAAGCTCCGGCATGTCCCAAGTATTTTCTTGAACAAAAACACATTGGAATGCTCTGTTAATCTCGTTTGCTGTCTCTAAATCATTTCTAGTCACATTACCATTTCTGTTCCTGACTCTTAAACTATCCTTCATGGCAGTTTTGCTTCTCACATAGCTCGAGAAATGTTTCTGATTTACCTTGATATCCTGTTTCTTTATAAATTCCTTTTTAGCCTGTCTAATCATGTTTTTTGTTTCATTTCTTATCTTGTGAAATTCATCAACTCTTTTGGGGGTTTTCCTAGCCTTAAGACGCTATCCACTTTGGTTTCTTTTTACCTTTGGTGCATCTAATTAATGGTTCATACTTATCTATTAGATCACTTAGAATATTAACTAGTATTTGATACATTTCTTCAATATTCTTATCTCTAATTACCACCTGCCAGTTCACTTTTGACAATTCTCTATTTCTGCATAGTATGCCTAATGAATATTATACCTAAATGTTGGAATATCAAGATCATCATCCTCAACGAATTTGCACAAAGTCATAGCATGGTGACTTTTGCCTATTGAAGGACGGATTTCTACATTAGTAATGTCCTGGAAGTCTCTGGTAAATGCCAAGTCCAAATTTGTGGGGTTTTCTCCATCAATATTGTGAGTTGGTTCAAAGATATGTGGTTGCAAAAAACAATTAATACTATGAAGAAATTTACGTGCATCAATAAATTGTCCTTGGTTTGAGACCTCCATATTTTCCCAGGTGATCTCATTAAAATTAAAATATCCAGAAATAAGTACCTGCGATTCTTTGTCATAATCACCACTAGCCCGGGTCAGATTACAGAGATAATTATTTTTCTCTCTAGGATTAGCTGGGGGTCTGTAAATACATCCAATCAGTATCTTCTTTTCCTTGAACAATAACTCACACCAAACAGATTCTTTATACATATGATTATTCAGAAAACTTACTCCGCTGTCTGAAGCTAATAAATTCTTCTTTACTAATAACACAACACCACCACCTGGTGCCACCTGTTCCTCCCTTTTTCTAAATTTTGTATCACTTATGCATACAATATCAGGTTTAACATCATCTATAATCGCATTAAATTTACTTACCTTATTTAAGATACCATCCAAATTAGTATATAGAAGTTTTAAACTGATTGGTTCTGTGGTGTGAGAATTCAAAATTTGTTCCCAGATTCTGCCCTCGCCCCTGTCGGTTCACTTTAATTTTTTTACTTTCTCCCCTCAAATGATCTATTTATAATCTCTGATACTTTGGGCCACAAGATCTACATTTTTTGGTTTCAGTTCAGACACTAGTTTCCTTTTTTCTCTGTCCTCTTTGTTTCGGTCTTGAAACACTTTTATTTTCTGTATTTTCTCATCTAAGACATTTGCTAGCTTTGGAGCAGCTTTAAGTATTTTCTGAGTTGTTTCTTCATGGTACAACTCTACTTTGATCATTCTGGGTTCCTTTCTAGTATCTTCTCTTTTTCCTAACCTTCTCACTGTAAGCACTTGTCCTTCCTCTCTTGACCCTGAGCTGCTTGAGATTCTGGAATATTTGTGATTATCACATTCCTTGCTCTATATGCCCCATCCCTCTCTAAGCTCACGGCATTTTTTACTTTCTCATCAATTGACTCAGCTACTGCTTTATCAACTTCCTCTTTAATATTATCTTCTATCAACACATATTGCCTCTTGACACTATCCTCCGAGAATTTTCCTTACTTGCTGCCTAATAGGGCCTAAATGTTTTAGAACTTCCTTAGCTTTTATGTCACACTTGCTGAATTTGCAATAATATTGCATGCCTGGCACATCTTCAGCCGCTTTACAAAAATTTTTGTACGTATTACTAGCCATACCTTCACATGATGCATGCACCCAGTAATCGCAACAAATACCATCACTTCCTTTTCCTGTGCTTGTACACTTCATACAGTGGCTGCAAAGATCCTTAGCCAAAGTATATTTTCTTCCTTCATCTGTCATGATTGAATACAGCCGGTGTTCCGCAAGGCCAGTGAACGGAAACAAAGTCAATAATCTATTCTAAATATTCACTTTTGTGCCTGGTGGTGAATTCCTTGATGACATTTAGTATCTTAATCTTCGTATAAAAAAGGTAATATACTACCGTAAATTTTGCGAAAATCGGTGAGGAAATTCGTTGGGTACTAACTCACACTACCTCTGTTTTTGGAAAAAAATGGAAATTGCACTCTGTAATGTTTCCGTCATTTCAGGGTCTTTCGGCTTTGCTAATAAGTTCAGTTCGTTATTATTTATAGAGGGTGATGCCTGAGTACTGTACTGCACATCACATACACAGACATATATATATATATATATATATATATATATATATATATATATATATATATATATATATATATATATATATATATATATATATATGTCTATATATATATATATATGTCTCCTTCTTTTCAAGTTTTCTTCTGTTTTGCTAGTTGTATCTCTTGCCATTGTACTTTGAGAAGGTGACCAGCTTAGGTCACGAAATTAATAAGTACTTTATATATATATATTTTCGTTGTTTTATTTAATGGGCTTTTCCTTCCATATATATATATATATATATATATATATATATATATATATATATATATATATATATATATATATAATATATATATATATATACTTTGGCTGTTTCCCCCTTAAATTGGGGGGTAGCCGACATCAAGAAAGGAAAGTTTGGGGAGAAGTTATTCTCCCCTCTACTCCCCTTCTTCTTTGACGTCTCACACACACTAAATAATCATGGGGATAGATATTGTATGTGTAGTATTGATAAGATGCATAATTTGTAAAAAGATGTAAGTTCGGATGTGTAAGATTAAAAACAAAATTTTTTTGTCATTAAATGTACATGGGGATGCATTCATGATCATCCTTTTACATAGAAATACTAACTATACATTTTGCAATATTTTCAACATATAATGTTTACTGGTATAATGCACCTTTTTTGTGTCAGCGATTCCCCATTGCAATAGGAGTGGACACTGACTTGTTGAGGCTCTGGGATTAGGGTGGATGCCTTTCTTAACAAACAGCAGCGGTATCCAATCCATGTTAGTTGCTTCCCAATTTGCTCAATATCACAGCCCCCAAATAATTATTACTGCAATAATTTAGTTAATTCCCTATTTTATTTCATTAAATTGTAATTTTAATACAAGCTTTAAGAATAAATTAAACTTTTACATACCAATCAATCATACCTGAAGTAAAAATAGTACATATATAAAATACCCTCCATCCCCCTTACAATGGGGATGGGGGGAGTCCAAGGAAGACATCCAACAGAAGACAAACATACCTTGATCACTCCTCTCATCTCCTTTTCACTGTAAAAATATCAGCTTCTTAAGGTTTTTTTCTGGGAAGTATTTATATTTGATTATTGTTACAAGTGTAAACAGTGACATGCTCACTTTTGGTTTTTACTTTGTGGCTTCCCTTTTTTTTTTTACATATGAAAAAAAAAAAAAAAAAAATCTTTGAAATTGGATATAATGACCTTTATGTTGCTATCTCAGATAGAGTTGTGAACTGCATTTATTGTGCCTTTATGCAGATTTTAACTTTTAGACGCTTTTTTCCTCCTCTTAATTTGAAGTTTATCTATGAAAATAAGAAGACTACCTAGATCATCATCATTCCATCTCTATTAGAATCTCTTCACTAATATGTATGAAATATGCACTCTCGTTTGATTGCATAATTTGTTTTCGTAAAGATTGTCTAGTGTTGTCCTGAATTTAAATAACCATGCAATAAAATAAAAAATGTGCAGATTAAGGCCTTACTAATATAATTTGGCATGTTTTCAGGTCTTAAATTATAAGCTCAATTAATTTGTCAATCCATTGTAATAAATGTTAACTATGTTTTAAATGTTTCAACTTTAATTTGGTCTCAAACAGGTTATTCATATATCCTTAATTATTTAAATTATTGGCAGAGACTAGTATGAATAGCTTTCTAGGGATGTATCCTCTACTCCTGCAAGTGTATAAACATCTATTAGTCTCCTCCTTTGACATTTGTAATTACTCGGATCTTGGTACTGTAATTGTTCAATCAAGATCCTCCCTGGTTCCCATGCAGAGTGAGGGACATGGGTTGGTTGTGGCAGTTAGGCCTCTATTGCTGCTCTGCTTCCTCTTATGGAAGACTGCACTACTTACAACCACATGTGCCAACAACACAATACACACTCCCTAATAGTTGTTGGAAAGCCCAGGATTGGCAGTAGCTTCCTTGGGAGGGATTCATGGCCAGATAGCCTAGGAAAAGTTAACAGCAACAACTCAAATGTTGCACAACCTTTATCATACCTGCCATACACATTCTTAAAGTCCATGAATGGCCAACACACATCCTTGAGTCTTTCTAAACAGTCATCACATGCAGTATCAACACTACTACAATGGCTATACATGCCGTCTCATTCCCTCCTGACACCACATCATTCTTCCCCCATCACACTGTTCTTTTCATCTCCAGTTCCTCTGAAGCACTGCTAATTGCCAAACACTCTTCAAATAATGTATCTAACTACTAAATTAATACCGGTACTCCTTCCCCATATATAGTGGTACATTCACCACCGTAACCATCCACTCCACAATCTCTTCTCCACCTTTTAAAAAGCATTCCTAATGACATCAGTATAACTTAGAGGAAAAAGGAAGGACCAGGATGAGCAAGGGAGAAAAATTAATTCTAAAATCGGCAAAATGTTTGTATACTGTACATTAAATATAAAAGTATAAAATGTACAAGATTTCACAAAAGAAAATAGGGCCAGGGGAAAGGAAGACTATCATACGTACAAGGTTGAGTTTTATATGTTAAGACTTCTAAAATAGCTACTTAAAGATCAGCTGGCTTAATTAAATGCTACTTAGCACTTATATGAATTTTTAGCAGCCTAGCCATTCATACACGAAGTGGGAACTCAGAATTTGACAAATACTCCAGTCAACTCTATTAGAAGATTGTACATAAATTGAAGCCAGCATTTAATAGGTATGTTGATACCCCACAACTATGAAAACTTCAACAACAGTCTAGAACAACATTCGTAAGCTTAAAGTACAAGCTAGATAACATTAAGCTTAAAGTACTGGCTAAAACACACTTGTAAGCTTAAACCACGGACTAGACGAACATGAGTAAGCATAAACCACAAGCAGATGAACATGTAAGTTTAAACCACAGGCTAGATGAACAGCAACAGTAAGTCTAAACTAGTCTAGATGAACAACACTTGCATGCTTAAAGGGTATGAGGAGTACACCAGGAAGAGAAATCAGTAAGAGAAGCCGTTCAAAGAAAAAAATAATGGCCAAATACCACTGAATACTATGGAATAAATGAACATAATATCAAGAGCTACGGGTAAGTACAGAGTAGAGAAACCATAGCTAATGGGTATGTTTGATGTGACTTTGAGTAAGAAGTTATATACATAAAATCTTAAGGATTATAACATACTCATTTCTTTTTGAAAAGTTTTAATATATATATATATATATATATATATATATATATATATATATATATATATATATATATATATATATATATATATATATATATGAAAATACAAAATATATAATTTGTTTCATATGGAGAAAAATAAATGGAAATGTGTCATGTACCTCTATATATATATATATATATATATATATATATATATATATATATATATATATATATATATATATATATATATATATATATATATATATATATATATATATATATATATATATATATGATTGTGACATCAGGACGAAAAAAAAAAAATGGCCTCATCGAGCCAGGGCATGAAGAAAACAAAAATAAAAAAGAAACAGAAATGGGGAGTGTTGTGACTTGTCAGATGTTAAAGGATAATTAAGCAATAAGATTTCTATTTAACGACTAAATTGCAATCAATTCAATCAATATCCATAAAATTCTGATTTGATGGATGTAGAAAGTAAAACATAATCAAAATGCAGAATTTCTTGAAAAAAAGTTTCAACTACGTCTTTCTCGGAATCCTTTAGTTTCCTCCAATATTTCTTGAAAAAAGTTTCAACTAAGTCTTTTTTGGAATCCTTTAGGGTCCTCCAACAGTTATTATCACTTGCTAATAGTTATATAAATTCAAATAATTTCATCTTGTTTGATGTCAACTCCATCAATCACCAATATATAATAATAATAATAATAATGTTTTTATTAAACCGTCTTCTTCAAATATCAATGCTCAAATAAGAAAAAAAGGCCTGGATATGCAAAACTCGGCCATCATCCTGCATGCCTTTCAAAGATACCTGAAAAACAAAGTTGAAAATCTAAGCTTGTTACAAACATGACTAAACTTTATATGCAGAATATGAAAGATATATTGTTATTTGGACTAAAAAGGAAACAATGAAGTGAGTAGCTTAGCACTTCAAGAATATTTATTTACTCATCTTCAGAGATAGAGGAGTAGATTAAATATACTGCACTCGTAAATGCAGGTACTCTGTTGTTTCCTGTTTACACTTCGTAGTAAAAAATAAACATAATTACAATACTGTTTTCGTATGCTTTTTGTGACACTGATTCATTATATATAGCTAAGGAGAAAAAAAGCCTGTATACTCCCTCCTTGTTTTAAGGGAGGCTGAAGATCCTTCCCAAATATTTTTTCATACAGCAAAAGACCTTTTTAGATCTGAGAATGGGTAGGGTAAGACGAAGCCCAGTTACCTAAGTTCAGTCTTGCCAATGAAGACCATTCTGAAAGCTTATGCATAAGCAATAGAAAAAGCAGGGAGAGATATGACAAAAATAAAGTGGAACTGTTTGGCTCTATAAATATAGCTAAACAGCTATATTTGTCAAAACTTTTGAGGGGAAAAAACTTTGAAAAAAACAACAACAAAACAACGGAGAAAATAAAGCTGTATTTGTGGTTTTTTATTGTTAACTCACCATAGACGGTCCAAAAGATTGGGATGAGCCATTCCATTGACAGCCTGACCCGTCATATAAGCTAATTTGTGAGCGTACATACAAGGAGCTGGCACACACACAGTCCCCTGAAGCAAACAAGAAAGGTAAATTTTGTTTCAAGTTATCAAATATATAAATACATATATAATGGGTGCAATTCCCTTTGTAAGGGGGATTGGCCAAGTTAAAGTACATAGTCATCAGAAGAAAATATACCTTGATCTCTCCTGTTAGCTCCATGGGGATAATGGGCTGCCACTTTTCCCCTTCCCACCACCCTACTTAGGTCACCCACAGAGTAACTGAGCAAGGATCTTCTTTTGTAAGATATAGTACAAGGAGGACATAACCAAAAGCAAATACAGTATACTTCTTTCACACCTCCTTCATTTACACTCGTTCTTTCATACTTACTGCAGAAGTAAAATAATTAAGATGAGAAGAGCAAAAAGTTCTTACACAATACTTAAGAAATTAGATCTCCAGCTTAAAAGACAAGTGATCTCTCAAAACAGTGAGTCTGCAGTATAATGAGTGCATTAATAAAATCTTACAGTTTTCCTCTTTTTTTATATCCCTTGAGTAATCGGAAATTAAAGTCTTTTATTAAATATCTCATACTGAACCATTTGCATTAATGAAAGAAAATAGGTCGGATTTAAAAAATATTTTTCTAATGAAGACATTATATACAGTATGCACAAAATAATGCTTTGTTATTAATGTTTTCTATCTGTTTGACAATAGCACATAATGACCACCCCAAAAATCTGACATCAAAAGTGTATGGCGATTGTAAAGCCTCAGGTAATTTTTTAGTTGTGCTTTACAATTACATTCCCCCTTAAATGCAAGTGTGTCAGACCAATATAAATGAACTGCTCTTTGGCCAAATCCAATTCAGAGACTCGAATATGCACGTACCAAAACAACAATCCCATTCCTTACTGTTGACGTTTGTTTTTGACTCCTGCTCCATCTATACAACGCTAAGAGAGTCGCACCTTAAACTGTTGTTACAGTCTTAAACTTTGTAATTTTCACTGATTGTCATTTCAGGAGTGTAGCAGTCACTAAAGGTGTCTTCAACTTCCTCTTAAAAATGTCAACATAACTACTCTCTTTAAAATCTTTGGGAAGACGATTAAAAAGTCTTGAAAGCTCTAAAACCCAATTGCAGATTACATCTTGCCTCCTCTAACATGAAACTATCATCACTGCATCTGAGAGTTACTGTAGTTTCCATTTGAAAGTCACGCAGTAGTTTCCTTATGTAATTCGGCTTCCCATATTTAACTACTTGATACACCATGACATATATCTTGGCTGTATCATATTCATTTAACCATGTTTCTGCTAATGCATGTATATAAAAATTTTCATCATTTATTAATTCATGAATCTCCAGTCTTATTTCCTACCAACTGAATATTAATAAAACCACATCTTATTTTAGAACATGTATCTTCAATAACCATGATCAGTTATTTCTTTTATTCTCTTAATCTCATTTTCCAATACTTGGCAACGTATATCTCCAACACAATGATCAGTTTCCTTATACTTATATATCAAACAATTTTTACATTTCATATCAGTATTTGTACATTGATCCGTCTTATGTCTCTCACTACAATTCTTACAGTAGGGATTTTTACTATTTGTCTTCAATGAACAATTTCTTTCAAAATGGTCATAACGCTGGCAGTGGAAACACGAAGTGACCCATTGGCCAATACCTACGGTATCTCTCACACTATAGACACCCCACTCCAGCTTAACTACATCTTGATTATCACGAATAAATTTCCTTATAGAAGGGTCACATTTCAATATGTAGTGCACCTTGTTACCCAATGCTGGCTTGTCAAAAATGAGACATTTTATGTTTCACATCATCTACCGACTCTAAATATTAATATATCTATATCAGATTCTCAATGAGCTGATCTTTCGATTCTTCTTTAGCCACAATACATATCATGATCTTTGGAGTAAGCTTTCTTTTCCTGTTCTTTATACTGAGATCATCTACTTCATTCAGCTGTTTCGTAGCCTCATTCATCTCTCCTTCTGTAGCAATATTTATAATAATTTTCTTATCAGAAAAACTCGTATCAGTAACCTGTACTCCATTTAATGCCTTAGCAACCTCTTCCTTCTTCCCTCGAATATATGTCGTATCATTAGCTGACTCAACAATCACCAGATTATTCTCAGCGGGTCACGCCTTCTTTTTCAATGCATCAGCGTATGATGGACACGTTTTCCTAAATTATTACCCATAATTACAGCTTGTTGATTAGTTTTGTTTCACTATTACAGTGTAAAGGGGGTGAACTCAGATTGGAACCGTGGGAAATTAGGGTTGGATGCCCTTTCGAACATGCCACGGTGGGCTTGAACATGGCTTTATCACTTGCGGTTCTTAAAATACTAAGGTGTAGTAAAATATAAGATACCTTGATGCAAATTGATTGGGGAAGACGATGATGATGATGAGAGAGAGAGTGAGTGTGTGTGTGTGTGTGTAATTACATAATTGTGTTTACGGGAAAGAGCCCAAAGCTCGTATCTTCCCGTCTCCTGATCGGTTCCATTTTCTACTTAGTAATACTTATCATACCTGTCCTTAAAACTATGGATTGAGATAGCATTAACTACCTCCTCGCTTAGCCAATTCCAATTATCAACTACTCTTACACTGAAAAAGTATTTCCTTACATCCTGCAAAGAAGTTTTCTTACGAAGCTTCAAACTATGACCTCTAGTTCTAGAGCCAGCCATATCAAAATATCGATCCCTATCCACTCTATCATAACCATGAAGGAATTTAAAGACTGTCACCATATTCCCCCTTAATCTTCTAGCTTCGAGTGATGGTAAGTCTAATTCCCTCAGCCTCTCATCATAACTGAGATTGCCCTTACTATGCCATTTATATGTATTTCTAGAGACAAATCTGCCAGTATGTTTACTCCTAGATCTCTCTCATTTTCTGTCTCTTGAAGTTGTACTCCAGCCACCGAGTAGTCAAGCTTGGGCCTTCTTGCACTTGTACCCATTCTCATTACCTTACATTTTGAAGTATTGAATTTCATTAGCCACTTTTCTGACCACTCATGAAGACTATTTAGATCCTCCTGAAGTTCTCTACCATTGTTCTCGTTTTTTACTTTCTTCACAATCTTTGCATCATCTGCAAACATATTCATGAATGAATTTACAGACTCTGGTAGGTCATTTACATATACATGGAACAAAAGTGGCCCTAAAACTGAACCCTGTGGAACTCCATTACTAACTCTTCTCCATTCAGACACTGAGTGTCTTACTCTAACCCTCTGTTCCCTTCCTTCTAAGTAAGTTTTTATCCATTCCAAGACATTTCCACCTATTCTAGCCATTGCTTGCAGCTTCCTAACAAGTCTCCCATGTGGAACAGTGTCAAACGCTTTCTGGAAGTCTAGGAATATGCAATCTGCCCATCCCTCTCTTTCCTGTAAGATTCGGCTTACCTCATCATAAAATTCTAATAAGTTTGTTACTGTTGATCTACCTTCTCTGAAGCCATGTTGCCTCACTGACAAAACGTTGAAGGATTCCAAGTGAAGAGAGATATGTTTCCTTAGTAGTTTCTCCATAACTTTGCAAACTATGCTGGTCAAGGAAACTGGTCTATAGTTCAGAGCCGTATCCCTCCTTCCCTTTTTGAAGATAGGTGATGTTTTGAATATATTTCAAGACAGTTTATTTCTACGTACATTATGTAAGTGTTATTTTGCATACAGTTTCGTTTATTGTAATGTAAGTGCATGTATGTATACTTTTAGACTTAGTATGTATACCTATTCATTTCTACCAAGTATACATGTATATTCGTATGTATAATGTGTAGTTTATTATGGAGGCTGGCTGTAGAGGACTTGGAGAAAGGAATGTAGGTCACTAATGGATTTTAGCCTTTAACCCTTCACCTCCTTGATAACGCTTATCGCATCGCCTGTTTAAACAAAGAAGCGTTTGTAAGACTTTCTTACAAAAAGTTAGTTGGTGTCGTGATTATGCTACGAGGCACTCATTTTTACTGTGTTTATTGACAGTACTTATAAGTTTATTCTTAGTTGTCCTCGTGAGATACTACGAGACACTCATGTTTGTGACGTAATTATAATGCGTGAAAGCAGTCGTAATTAATATTTATGAAATATATTTGCTACCGTGATTATTGATGGTGCATATATGTCCCACAAAAAGTTTGTTGTTCTCGTGGGGCGTTACGAGACACTCAAGTAGAAAACGTAATAGAGATACGTGGATCAGAAGACATTCAAGTTTCTTTCAGAGTCCCATGATTGCTGACGACATCAGGGTTATCCGGATAGATGAGTACAGATTTATTTTATTTCTAACAATATTTATAACTACGTGTGAGGGACAGAATGAGCTCATTTAATTGAACACTCGTAGGTAGAATGTATGTTAGAAAATTTATTATTCTGTATGAGGAAATTTTAATTTAAGGTGAGGAGAGTTTATTTAAATATTCACATATCAACAGTTCATAAACCCCCTTATAAAATATTTGCATGTATGTTTATGCATGTAATATTAATTATATTTATTGGTAGAGGATTTAATTCTGAGATCGTTGTAGGCCTCTACTGAAGCCGTGGCAGGATTTCCGAATTTAGGGGTTATAAGATCGAAGGATAATAACACACAGGAAATCCTTCACAGCTTTTGGTCCTTCGAACCGGATGAGAATTGGTGTGGTAATGGTGAAAATAGTGTACATTTTAGATAAACTCCCCGCCTTGTAAGAAGTTAGTGTAAAACTCTACGGTTAAAATCGTCCACATTTCAGCGAAAAAAGGGAGGAACATTGCATGTATTTGCAAGAATATTGCGAATATAACTTTGAAATTTAAGTGGTTGTTGAAATAAATAAGAGAATCTTTTTCCCGCGTGGATAAAGCGTTTCTCTATCTGTGGAAACGAAATATCCTTTCGTAGTTGAGTGTCCATTAAGTAATTTGGATATTCGTACCCAATTTCGGCTGGGTGAACAGTGGTTTTTAGGGATTTGTGTGTTTACATATTTCCCATTTAACGACGTCTAGAATGTCGTATTGATTCCTTTGTTTACGTAAATAAACAGAAGGTAGTGACCCACCTATTGCTAGGTGCACAGTATCGTTTATTTGAGGAACAGTGTGGTTTGTATTACACTTTCCATTTACTGTTGCTGACTTAACAGTGTCGTTTAATTGATGAAAAGTGTGTTTTACACTTTGAGGATTGGCATCATAATTGACGGAATTAAATAACTGTATGTTATTATCTTGAAATTTTGGAAGATTGTCCTTTGATACTCTTTACAGAGTGATTGTTCATTACACTGTGGATGCATAAAGAAGATCGTGGATTCTTTGATGATAAAATTGCATCAACTATTTGTTTGTTGTTTTATGTTCTATTTGCTTTCTCAATATGTCGGTTAAACCTGAGGCATTAAAACGCCTTCGGGAATTGGTTCAATGTGATTGTGTTCAGTGTCAAACAGAACTTGCCAAAGATGATGAGACACTTGTTGTTAATTATTTAGAAAGCTGTCATCATACACTAACAGAAAGATTCGGAAGATATTATAGGAAATATGAAGAATATGTCGAGAATAAGCCCCTTAAAAGGGATTCTGAAGAGGAGGATACAGAACATGACAATCTAGCTGAATCAGTAAATGATATTAGCTTAGCTGTCTTAGAACGGATTCGTAAGTTAGGAACTATGAAGAGTACTCGAGCTCCTAGTTCCGAGAGTTCAAGCCTCCCCAGTGGGCAACCCACACCTAAATTTCCTGAAGTAAAATTACCACAGTTCTCTGGAAACTATGAAGAATGGAACGAGTTTTGGGATACGTTCGATAGTTTAGTACATAGTACTTCTATGGCAACTAGGACAAAGTTTACCGTCTTGAGAAATGCCCTTAAAGGAGATGCAAAAGACACCATAAAGGGATATCCTGTTGCTAGTGAGAGTTATGATGAATGCATTCAAAAGATACAAGCTGGTTATGGCAGCAAGGACAGAATTGTACGAAATTTTTATGAGGAAATTGGTAAAAATACCAACTCCCTCTTCTAATTATTCATCACTTTTTAAGTTCAAGCAGGAAGTAGAAGGCATTACTCGAAGTCTGAAAAATTATAAAGACATGGAGAACACTGATTGGGTGTTTTCAGAACTCGTGATGATGTAATTGCCAGATGATGTTGAGAACTGGATTAGCATGAAAATAGACACAAAATATCCTACATATGAACCCCTCTTGAAGGAACTGGGAAAATATGTATATTATAAAGAAGGCAACTTCACTAAAGATAACACAATGGGAGAGACCCAAACCTCCCATAGAGATGAGACCCAGTCCTATAAAAAGAATGTGGGTAGTTATGGTGCTACTGCAAAGGTAGTAAATAGTAAAACAGATTGTGTATTCTGTGGTTGGCAAGGTCATAAGGGTGAACAGTGTAATAAAGTAGTAAGCATAAATGAACGCAGAGACAAATTGAGAGACAATAATAAATGTCTGAGATGTACTCAGTCAGGGCATTATGCAAATAAATGTTACACTCAGTTAAACTGTAAGAAGTGTAAGAAAAATGGTCATCATGCAGCCTTGTGTTATGAACAAGAGTCAAAATTCCGTAGAAGGTTTGAAGAACCTACATTTCTGAATGAACAGTCAGGAAATGGTTCAAATTTAGATGAGTCAAGCAATGAGCAAGAACATTCTGACTCAGAAAAGGACAAGAAACATGTTGGTGTAATGACTATGAAGGCAGTACAAAGGCAAATGGTGAAGCCGAGTTTACCTTCATGTGCTCTGCCTACTGCAAGTGGAAAAATAAGCAGCTCAAAGGGAAATCTTTGGGTAAATACTAGGTTATTTTTTGATACAGGTTCCCAGTGTTCCTTTATAACTAGGGAATTAGCTGAAAGGCTTAAATTAAGCCCAGTAGATGAAATGTCTCTTGGTACTGATGTGGGGGGGGGGGAAGAAGAGCCAGAGTTAAATTACTCGTAGTTGATGACATGGTAATTAGCATCCACACTCCAGGACTAGCAAAGGCTGCAAATGTGTTAAAAGTCTAATGGTCATAAGTTGCCTGATGAAGATATTTATAGTGATGTACTGGAGAACATTGGCATTGTTATTGGTGCCTTACATTTTTGTCAGTTTGTTAGTGGTATTAACAAGTGGGATGTCTATACTTTGATGGAAACACCGGGTGGTGTCATGTTGTATGGCCATATTCCGTGTAATACTCAACATGAACCCAGTAATGTGCAAAGTCATATTGTTATGCGAGTAGGAAAAGTTTTTTCCTGCAGCTACTCAAGAGTTGATTGAAGTGGCCATAGAGCCAGTTAATAAGTTGTTGATTGAAGAGGCGATAGAGCCTGATAAGTTGTTGATTGCAAAGGCCATAGAGCCAGTTAATAAGTTGTTGATTGAAGAGGCCATAGTGCCTGTTAATAAGTTGTTGACTGCAGAGGCCATAGTGCCTGTTAATAAGTTGTTGACTGCAGAGGCCATAGAGCCTGTTAATAAGCTGTGGGAGCCAGAAAGTATTGGAGTAAAGCAAGAAGTGCATTACAAAGATAAAACTACACTTAGAAGTTTTACAGATTCTGTTCCCTGGAAGCCTATCCACATTCCTCTCCCACACAATTTTCAGAATGCCTTTGGACAAATGAAGTCTCTAATAGAACAGTTGGAGGAAATATTGGAGAATGTTCATGTAGGTAATTTGTTGGATGCTTGTACCAGTGAAGAGAAACAGTTTGATATATGCAATACTGCAGATGTAGAGTGGGAAAGGGCCGAAATATCGCTGCAAGCATTGAATTCCAACAATGCAAGACTTCAAAGGGTACTGGATCAGCGCCTTTCTGAAAAATCTAGATCTCCTAAAGAAACAATCTTTAGATTAATCTGGAATGTTAATACAGACAAGTTGTCTTTGAAAAGTTTGAAGGCTAGAGAAGATGTGTTGACCAAACATAAACTTCTGTCACTGGTGGGTATATTTTTGGACCCCTTAGGTCTAATATCACCCTTTCTAAGAAGAGGAAAAATTCTTATTCAGAGAGGTTGGTCTGAAAAGCTCTCATGGGAATATCTGTTGTCAGAAGTATACAAAGAGGAATCATCAAATTATGAAAGATCTGAATGTCAAGCTGCCCAAAGGGTTGAAGAATTGTGGGCAAGCTGAATCATAGATGATAAATTGTAGTATTGATGAGGAGACCCCCCATTTTTTCTTTTTTGGAGGGGCCCAGGATGTCTTGAATATATTTCAAGACAGTTTATTTCTACGTACATTATGTAAGTGTTAATTTGCATATAGTTTCGTTTATTGTAACGTAAGTGCATGTATGTATACTTTTAGACTTAGTATGTATACCTATTCATTTCTACCAAGTATACATGTATATTCGTATGTATAATGTGTAGTTTATTATGGAGGCTGGCTGTAGAAGACTTGGAGAAAGGAATGTAGGTCACTAATGGATTTTAGCCATTAACCCTTCACCTCGTTGATAACGCTAGTACAGTGGTAACGCGCTGGCTTCGCATTCACGAGGTCGAAAGATCGGTCCCCGTCCAAGACCGAGAGTTTAAGCTGTTTACTGGCAGGAACTGCTGTGGGTGGACATCACAGTGGGGGGTTGGGGCTTGTCCTGGCTGACGAATACCCATTGTAAAATGGAAATAAAGTTTATATATGTTTAAACAAAGAAGCGTTGTAACCAAGGACCCCAACAAATGAGGGGAGTTTTGTAAGACTTTCTTACAAAAAGTTAGTTGCTGTCGTGGGATGCTACGAGGCACTCATTTTTACTGTGTTTATTGACAGTACTTATAAGTTTATTCTTAGTTGTCTTCGTGAGATACTACGAGACACTCATGTTTGTGACGTAATTATAATGCGTGAAAGCAGTCGTAATTAATATTTATGAAATACATTTGCTATCGTGATTATTGATGGTGCATATATGTCCCACAAAAAGTTTGTTGTTCTCGTGGGGCGTTACGAGACACTCAAGTAGAAAACGTAATAGAGATACGTGGATCAGAAGACATTCGAGTTTCTTTCGGAGTCCCGTGATTGTTGACGACAATAGGGTTATCTGGATAGATGAGTACAGATTTATTTTATTTCTAACAATATTTATAATTACATGTGAGGGACAGAATGAGCTCATTTAATTGAACACTCGTAAGTAGAATGTATGTTAGAAAATTTATTATTCTGTATGAGGAAATTTTAATTTAAGGTGAGGAGAGTTTATTTAAATATTCACATATCAACAGTTCATAAACCCCCTTATAAAATATTTGCATGTAATATTAATTATATTTATTGGTAGAGGATTTAATTTTGAGATCGTTGTAGGCCTCTACTGAAGCCGTGTCAGGATTTCCGAATTTAGGGGGTTATAAGATCGAAGGGTAATAACACACAGGAAATCCTCCACAGGTATCACATTTGCTTGTTTCCAGCAACTTGGAATCTCCCCTGACTCCAGTGACTTTTTAAATATGATACTTAGTGACACTGATATTGAGTTTGCGCATTTTTTAAGTACATGTATGTGTGTAGAAAAAAATTTCAATATTTGAAATACAATGAACTTGCAATGCACAATATTCTGTAGTCCTGTGAATCTAAATAAGCATGTACCCAACATGAAAATTTAAGTAACTTTCTCTTTGACTTCCCATGGGATGACTACTGCTTTCGGTCCCGCAACCCTGATCAGATAGCTCTAAAAGTTGCCAAGATCATCCCCTCTTCTACAAAAACTTTCTCTCCCCCTAAACCTTGGTTTGACTGTGCCTGCTCCATGGCTATCCAGGCTAAAAATCGGGCTCACCGATCTTACCAAGCCTCTCCTTCAGATTTAACTCGCTCTGCTTTTATTATAGCTAGGAATCGCTGTACTGCTCAGATTCGTAGGTCTAAGGCTTCCTTTATAAGAAGGAAAGTTGATGACATTAACTCCTCTCCCACTGACAAATGCTTCTGGTCCTTAGCCAGAAACCTCCAAAAACTTCTGTAACCCAAGCTTTCCCCCTGTCATTCGTACTGACGGTTCTATAGCTTGCTCTCCCACTGACAAAGTCACTCTCTTTGGTTCTCATTTTTCTGCCAACTCCTCTATAAACGCACCTGTTCCTCAGTCTTTACTCCTCTCTAACCCTATGCCCTCCCTTATCCTTTCTTCATGCAAAGTTCATATGGTTCTTCACTCGCTAAAGACGAACAAGGCATCTGGTCCCGATGGGATCCCTGCAAAATTCTTTAAGGAGTTTGCAGATGAACTGGCTCCTGTGCTTTGCCGTCTTTTTTGCCTCATTCTGTCAACCAGTATCTATCCTTCATCTTGGAAGCATGCTCTAGTTCAACCTGTTCCTAAGAAGGGTGACTACTATATTCCTTCTAACTACCGACCTATTGCCCTAACCTCCTCTACTGCTAAAGTTTTTGAAACTTTGCTCAATTCTCACTTCTTAAAACGCCTTGAATTTAACTCACTCATCTCCGATCACCAGTACGGCTTCCGCAAGGCAAGATCCACTGGTGATCTCCTGTCCTATCTTACTCAAGTATGATCATCTTCTCTGAGGAACTATCGGGAATCCTTTGTCGTCGCCCTTGATATCTCTAAGGCTCTTGACAGAGTCTGGCACAAACTCCCTGCCTGTGGCTTTACCCTTTCTTTCTGTTCTCTGATTTCCAGTTTTCTTACTGAACGTTTTATATCTGTAGTTGTTGATGGCGCGACTTCTAGCCCTTTCTCTGTTACCAGGTGGTGTTCCATAGGGCTCTGTTCTTTCACCTACTCTGTTCCTTCTCTTCATCAATGATCTTTTACAATCCCCATCTTCCTCTCTTCTTCTTCATGCCTTTGCTGATGATTCTACCCTTCACTTTTCCTCTGCCTTTTCTTCACAACCTTCATTTGTTACTTGTAATCAATGTCATATCACTCTTTCTTCTACTCTTAACTCTGATTTGCAGAAAGTATCTGAGTGGGGCACTCAAAATTTAGTTAAAATTCAATGCCTCCAAGACAAAAAAGGAGATAGGCAGAGAGAGACTATGAGAGGGACATCACCAGGAAGGCTAAAGAAAATCCCAAGCTTTTCCACAGCTTTATTAGAGGAAAACTGAAGGTAAAAGAACAGGTTTTAAGGCTAAAGAGAGCGGATGGAAGCATCACTGAGATGGATGAAGAGATGTGCAAAGAATTGAACAAGGAGTTTCAGTCAGTATTTACAGTAGAAAATACCCCACCCCCTCAGATTGTAGTGATAGAAGCTCAAGGGCCGGTATTAGAGAACATCAACCTTACAGCCACAGAGGTATGCAAAGCGCTGATGGATTTAGATGTTCATAAAGCTACAGGTCCTGATGACATATCCCCTCATGTGCTTAAAAAAATGCGCAAACACAATATCAGTGGCACTAAGTATCATATTTAAGGAGTCACTGGAGTCGGGGGAGATTCCAAGATGCTGGAAACAAGCAAATGTGATACCTATCTTCAAAAAGGGAAGGAGGGATACGGCTCTGAACAATAGACCAGTTTCCTTGACCAGCATAGTTTGCAAAGTTATGGAGAAACTACTAAGGAAACATATCTCTCTTCACTTGGAATCCTTCAACTTTTTGTCAGTGAGGCAACATGGCTTCAGAGAAGGTAGATCAACAGTAACAAACTTATTAGAATTTTATGATGAGGTAAGCCAAATCTTACAGGAAAGAGAGGGCTGGGCAGATTGCATATTCCTAGACTTCCAGAAAGCGTTTGACACTGTTCCACATGGGAGACTTATTAGGAAGCTGCAATCAATGGCTAGAATAGGTGGAAATGTTTTGGAATGGATAAAAACTTACTTAGAAGGAAGGGAACAGAGGGTTAGAGTAAGACACTCAGTGTCTGAATGGAGAAGAGTTAGTAGTGGAGTTCCACAGGGTTCAGTTTTAGGGCCACTTTTGTTCCTTGTATATGTAAATGACCTACCAGAGTCTGTAAATTCATTCATGAATATGTTTGCAGATGATGCAAAGATTGTGAAGAAAGTAAAAAACGAGAACAATGGTAGAGAACTTCAGGAGGATCTAAATAATCTGCATGAGTGGTCAGAAAAGTGGCTAATGAAATTCAATACTTCAAAATGTAAGGTAATGAGAATGGGTACAAGTGCAAGAAGGCCCAAGCTTGACTACTTGGTGGCTGGAGTACAACTTCAAGAGACAGAAAATGAGAGAGATCTAGGAGTAAACATACTGGCAGATTTGTCTCCAGAAATACATGTAAATGGCATAGTAAGGGCAGCATATGCATTCTTATCAAATGTAAGGGTAGCCTTCAGGCACATGGACAAGGAAATGTTCAGAAATATTTATGTAACCTATGTGAGGTCAAAACTCGAATATGCAGCCCCCTTTTGGAATCCGCACTTGAAAAAGCACATAGCTAAGCTTGAAAAAGTTCAAAGACATGCCACGAAACTGGTGCCAGAAATACGCAATCTCAGTTATGATGAGAGGCTGAGGGAATTAGACTTACCATCACTCGAAGCTAGAAGAGTGAGGGGGGATATGGTGACAGTCTTTAAATTTCTTCATGGTTATGATAGAGTGGATAGGGATCGATATTTTGATATGGCTGGCTCTAGAACTAGAGGTCATAGTTTGAAGCTTCGTAAGAAAAGTTCTTTGCAGGATGTAAGGAAATACTTTTTCAGTGTAAGAGTAGTTGATAATTGGAATTGGCTAAGCGAGGAGGTAGTTAATGCTATCTCAATCCATAGTTTTAAGGACAGGTATGATAAGTATCACTAAGTATAAAATGGAACCGATGAGGAGACGGGAAGATACGAGCTTTGGGCTCTTTCCCGTAAACACAATTAGGTAATCACAGTTTCTGGCTATCTCTTTATCTTCTCTTCCTCCTGATAACCCTATTGTCTTCGAAACTAATGAAATTTTCCCTCTTAACTCTATCAACATATTAGGAATCCATATAGCCTCTAACTTGTCTTGGGAGGAATCATATAATCCAAATTTCTAAATCTTCATCCAAAAAATTGGGGGTTTTGTTTCGTTTTCGTCATTACTTTTCCTCTTTGCAGTTACTTAAAATTTACAAGGGTCTTATCCGTCCCTGCTTAGAATACTGTTCACACATCTGGGGTGCTTCTTCCTTTACTTATTTTCTTGATAGGGTTGAATCCAAGGCAGTCAGGCTCATTAATGATCCTTCTCTTATTTCTAATCTGGATTCTGTCTCTCTTTGCCGTAAGGTATTTTCCCTTTCGCTTTTCTATTGCTACTACTTTCATCGCTGCTCTGATAAGTTGGCGAGTTGCATCCCTCCCCCACTGCCGAGGTCGCGTAACACTCGCCAAGCGGCCTCATCTCACAGGTACTGTGTGGAGATTTGTAGCTCGCGGATTGATCGGTACAGCGACTGCTTCTTCCCATCTACCTCCAGACTCTAGAACTCTCTTCCTCCTTCTGTCTTTCCTAATTCTTATGACCTTTCACCCTTCAAAAAGCAGATCTATCGTCATCTCAGAGCCTAGTCCTCCATATCTCTGGGTCCTCTGTACTTTGATTGTTTTTTCTGTTTGTCGTTTACCTTTGTGTGACATTACCTCATCTCTGCCTTGTCCTTAACCTTTTTCTTTTCCTTCGTCTTGGTATTTTCTCGTGCCCGGGACTTTATTGATTAGGGCAGTTTCTGCCTGTCCCGGTGTGTGGAAAAAAATAAAAAAATATTTAATTGACTCTGGTTAGCTTTACCTGATATTACATGGTAAATGTATTTGGTACAGGTGTAGTACTAAAACACTAGTGTTTATATATTTCTAACAGGAGTGAAGTTACCTGCCAATTGTAGTATATGTGAGTCAATTTGTAAGCCAAGCGCTGCATGTGATCTGGTCTGAGACCAGTTGTATCTTCAATCACGTTATAAGATGTTGGTGATAAAGTTCCTTGGTTTACACACTGGGACGTCAAATAAAAGTCATACCTGCAAATATTTTTACAATTTATAATAAGATATGACATCATGTCATTCACCGATTGTTAACAAAATTTTTTCATATTATCGTATACTGAAAATAGGAAAAAACTTAACATACATCAAATAGTAAGGGAGCCCATTAAAGAAACAATACATGAGAAGTATCGCTATATTTCGGGACTTAACTGAACCCCTTCTCAAGAACAAGAAGGGGTCCAGTTAGGATCCTTGTTATAGCGATTTATTTTATATATTGCTACACTGATGGGTGTGTAACTTTACCTTTCAGGCAGGGTGATGACGTCATCCACAACTGTGCCTGGGAGAGGATTCCCAACATGACCACGATCTTCCAGGAAGAGGCGATTGTTTGTCCTCTTTGACACAATTATGAAAGCAAATTTTGGAGTCTGGGAGCAGGTTAGCTCAAAACATTGCTACGAAAGATAAATTTTTTTTTTTAATTAAGGACAAGAAAAAGTAACACAGATTACATATCTTATATTTGAAGCATTAGACTTTTAGGTATGGGTGTGAATACTATCTCTGAGGTACTCCTGCTGAATATTCTTCCAACTTATTGAATAAATGTAAATCCTTCACAGATTATAGTTAGCATAAGAGTTTTCATATTTTATGTCTCTTCACAATCACGTTTTATCACAGGTATAAAAACCTAATCTTTTAAGCTCCGATTTTGGTGGGAATGGATTTTTTTTTTCCTATTGAGCATGTATTAAAAATTCTATCCACATCAGATTATAAATTTCGTTTTTTTTTACAAAAATCCCCCCCCCAAATATACAAAAATGAATATTTTTTATAAATATATTAGGGATGGAATAGCACAGCGGTTAGAGCATTTGACTCACATTATAACAGACTTGTGATTGAGTTTGCCACGGGGAGGTAGGAAGGGCATCCAGCCTTAATTCCCCAGCTCCAACGTGTTCATGTCGTTCCCATAATGGGAATGAATACACACACACAAAACGGCACACAACAACAACCTTGTGTGTACTTTAAAGAAAAATATGGCCCAGAATGACACGCTTAAGAAAAAAAAAGTAGGTATGCTTAGAGGTTAGACCACTATACTAGAAGGAATATTGGGACTTCACGAATCCAGAAACACCTATCATGGTTAAAGTAATACAAAGTCTGAGTAATCCGCAAACTCTTATTGTCCCTAATTTAATAATTATCTCCCTTCAAGCCCAATAGGATGCCATTATTGACATAATACTGGAATCTACATATAAAAGAGGAAATAGATGCCATTTCAAAGATGTACAGTATTAGTATCTGTATCCATGGGGCAGAGTGTGAGTAAATGTTTAAGGACATTAGAAAAAAGCTGGTGACATACACGAGTCTGGATTTGGTTGAACGACTGAATTAGTTAGATTTACCACCACTTGAAGACAGAAGTAAAAGGGGGATATGATAAAGGTTCTTTAAATTCCCCCATGGTTTTAACAATGTTTATACGGGCCAATATTTCGATATGGGTAGTTTTAGAACTTAAAGTCACAGAAGATTTGTAAGAAAACTTCTTTCTAGGGTGTAAGAGTTATTTTAGTGTAAAAATGCAGCAGTTGATACTCAGAAATTTTAAAGTGAGGATATAGTAAATGATGAACGAATTCATAATTTTAAAAAAGATAAGTCGGGAAAGAAGTTAGGGCCAAAAATCTTTTCACTGAACACAATCGGGTAAGCAAACATGTACACCTCGTTGGATCAATTATCCTTTCGGATAATCCATTATGGTCAGATGTTAATAGGTTTACTTTCACACTCCACTTATTGCTTCAAAAATTACTGCATCCTTTTCTCGTTTCCGATTATTACCAACAATTATCATCTGGTTTTATATAAAGTTCATTAAAATAAACCTAAAATAATTAAAATTTTTGAATATTCCCTTCCCAAGTGCAACTTGCCATAACTGAAGCAACTCATCATGCAAATATATTAAGTCAATACCGTATAGGTTTTAAAAACAAAGAAATTATAATAAAATATTCATGCACTTGGCAATTGAAATATACATACAAACAATTTCATGAAACTGATTAAGCTTGACCTTCAAAAAAATATACTTATGAATGCTGAAAACACTACCTTAATTGAAGCAATCTCATGATTTTTGACATGTTCAATTTGTCCTTCTCCAACACCATCGCGGTAAACAATAACCATGTTTGGTGATGTTCCGTTGTTCCTTATGTACCGAATTAGAGCATCTAGAATAAGAATTTAAAGTTTAGGTTGGATTTGATCAAGTTTTAAGTACTGAACATGTAAAAACCTGATCAATTATTTGCTCCATTTATGCATTTAAATTCGAATGAGGGTAGACACAGAGATGTTTGAGCGGGGAGATTAAGGTTGGATGCCCTTCCTAACACCCCGAGGCAGGGTTGAACACTAATATGTCACTTCTAAAATTGAGTGCTCTAACCACTGTATCAAACGGCCCCAGAGTCTTTGTCAGTTAATCATCTACAAATCAAAAGTCCTCTTTCATTGAAGATACCTATCAGTGACTCATAATTTTGTGATGCCCAGGCAGTCCATGAGACAAAAAGTTCTTTGTAATACCAATAGATTTCCGTCAGTAAAAAACAGGGCATTCCAGCCTTTTACTGATCACGCCCCACCTAAGCCTCTCTAACATCCTGATCCCCACGTCGACCAATACACATGAGCATGGGGATGCGGAAAGTATCTTGTTGACCAATTACACATGTACATACATACACACAAATATTTTTATGTATGCATACTGTATATATTAACTCGTGCACACAATCTCCCATCCATGGGTCGGTAGGAGGGGTAGCCATCAGGAGACTCAAACAGAAAATCAAGAATATAGAGGAAATGGTTATAAGCCTTGATGATAAAATTCAGAATATGGATGGAGAAATGAAAGAGAATGAAACACTCAGAGAGCAAATAAGATCTTTGGAGGAAGCAAATAAAGCACAAGGGCAGGAGAGAAAGGAACTAGAAAAAAGAATAAAAAAGCTGGAAGGGGAAAAGAGTCAACTAGAATCTAGACTTTCTAAACAAGAAGATAAAAACAAACAGCTAAATGACAACCTAAAGGAATTAGATGTTAGTTCACTGCTCTCTTCTGAGAGAGACGAGATTGCTGCTTGGAATGTCCAGATTAAGGAAAACATTGAACAGTTCAGAAAAGAGTTCCAGGAGCTGAATATGGAAAATGATGCCATGAAAACTTCCTTTGCTGATGCACTAAAGGGGACTGTGGCAGTAAAAGAGGCTGTAAAGGTGGTGGCACTGGAAAACATACAAACAGTTGACTATAAAGAAACAGTAATCGAAAAAATGAAAGACGTTGTGATGGAAAGGGCAAACCCACTCATCAGACAGGCACTTGATAAGGAGAAGACAGTTGTAATCTCAGGCATAAGCGAGTCCCAGGAGCCAACATGGCAGGGGAGACTTCAAGAAAATAAAGCTAGGGTTGTAGACCTGATAAGAAAGCTTGGAGTAGTATGTGGTCCTGAGGATATTGTAAACATACACCAACTAGGTAAATATTCGAGGGAAGGAAAGCCGAGACCAACAAAAGTAACCTTTGAGAGAGGGGAAACATGTAGGGAAATATTGTTGAGAAAAAAAAGTCTAAAAGACCTTCAAGAATTCAAAGAAGTGTTCATTAGACAATACAGAACACAGGAAGAGATGGGAAAGATCAAAAACTTGTTGCAAGAGGCAAGAAGGTTAAATGATGAAAGAAATGAAGAAGAGAAGAAAAATTTTCATTACAGAGTTCTTCCAGACAAAGGGGAGATAAAGAAGATAATGACAGAAGATCAGGGGATGGGGCCTCATTAAGATTGTTATACACAAATGCTGATGGATTAGCTGGTAAGGCAGTAGAATTAAAAGATAGGATTCACAACAGTAAGGCAGATATAGTAGAAATTACAGAGACTAAGTTGAGTGAGGACATAAACAGTGTCACAGTTTTTCCTAAGGGTTTCAGAATACTAAGGGTTGAGAGATCTGAGAGGACTGGTGGAGGGATAGCACTGCTCATAAGTGAAAGGATTCAAGTTGAAAAAATAAACTTGGCTATAGAAAGTGAGTTCAAGGAATTTCTTGTTGCTCGCATAAATACTGGGTCAGAAAGCATTATAATAACTGTTGTATACAACCCACCAAGGAACCAAAATAGGCTTGAAGTTTATGAGGAAAGTCATATAGGTACTATTGAAGTCATAAACTCAGTTGTTAACATGGCACGGGAAAAAAAATGTAGGATTTTGATTATGGGAGACTTTAATCATAAAGAGATAGATTGGATAAATCTTGACCCACACAGTGGTGAGGACTCATTCGGGGCAAGATTGCTAGATTGCGTACAAGGGAATTTCCTACACCAACATGTAATGGAACCAACAAGGGCCAGGGGTGGGGATGAGCCATCACTACTTGATCTAGTGTTCACAGATAATGTGTTGGATATTGAAAAAATTGAGTATGAACCACCAATTGGAAAGAGTGACCACTGTGTGTATGTCATTGAAGATATTCTTCCTGAGAGTAGAGGCACTGAGGACATGAGGAGGAACTATCGGAAAGGAGATTACATCAAAATGAATGAGCTTTTTGCAGTTATTGACTGGAGAACCTTATTTTACAACAAATCTGTACAAGAAATGTATGACATCTTTTGTGAGAAATATAGGAAGATAGTAGATTGCTGCATACCTGTCACCAAAGTAGGTGTAATTCATGCCAGAGAGAAATGGTTCGATAATGGGTGTAAAAGAGCTAAGGAGTGGAGAGACAAATGCTGGAAAAGGTATAGGAGGAGAAAAAACATAAATGCCTGGCAAACCTACAAAAGAGCAAGAAATGACTACCTAAGTAAAAGGAGAGAGGCAGAGAGAGACTATGAGAGGGACATCACCAGGAAGGCTAAAGAAAATCCCAAGCTTTTCCACAGCTTTATCAGAGGAAAACTGAAGGTAAAAGAACAGGTTTTAAGGCTAAAGAGAGCGGATGGAAGCATCACTGAGACGGATGAAGAGATCTGCAAAGAATTGAACAAGGAGTTTCAGTCAGTATTTACAGTAGAAAACACCCCACCCCCTCAGATTGCAGTGATAGAAGCTCAAGGGCCGGCATTAGAGAACATCAACCTTACAGCCACAGAGGTATGCAAAGCGCTGATGGATTTAGATGTTCATAAAGCTACAGGTCCTGATGACATATCCCCTCATGTGCTTAAAAAATGCGCAAACACAATATCAGTGGCACTAAGTATCATATTTAAGGAGTCACTGGAGTCGGGGGAGATTCCAAGATGCTGGAAACAAGCAAATGTGATACCTATCTTCAAAAAGGGAAGGAGGGATACGGCTCTGAACTATAGACCAGTTTCCTTGACCAGCATAGTTTGCAAAGTTATGGAGAAACTACTAAGGAAACATATCTCTCTTCACTTGGAATCCTTCAACTTTTTGTCAGTGAGGCAACATGGCTTCAGAGAAGGTAGATCAACAGTAATAAACTTATTAGAATTTTATGATGAGGTAAGCCAAATCTTACAGGAAAGAGAGGGTTGGGCAGATTGTATATTCCTAGACTTCCAGAAAGCGTTTGACACTGTTCCACATGGGAGACTTATTAGGAAGCTGCAATCAATGGCTAGAATAGGTGGAAATGTTTTGGAATGGATAAAAACTTACTTAGAAGGAAGGGAACAGAGGGTTAGAGTAAGACACTCAGTGTCTGAATGGAGACGAGTTAGTAGTGGAGTTCCACAGGGTTCAGTTTTAGGGCCACTTTTGTTCCTTGTATATGTAAATGACCTACCAGAGTCTGTAAATTCATTCATGAATATGTTTGCAGATGATGCAAAGATTGTGAAGAAAGTAAAAAACGAGAACAATGGTAGAGAACTTCAGGAGGATCTAAATAATCTGCATGAGTGGTCAGAAAAGTGGCTAATGAAATTCAATACCTCAAAATGTAAGGTAATGAGAATGGGTACAAGTGCAAGAAGGCCCAAGCTTGACTACTCGGTGGCTGGAGTACAACTTCAAGAGACAGAAAATGAGAGAGATCTAGGAGTAAACATACTGGCAGATTTGTCTCCAGAAATACATATAAATGGCGTAGTAAGGGCAGCATATGCATTCTTATCAAATGTAAGGGTAGCCTTCAGGCACATGGACAAGGAAATGTTCAGAAATATTTATGTAACCTATGTGAGGCCAAAACTCGAATATGCAGCCCCCTTTTGGAATCCGCACTTGAAAAAGCACATAGCTAAGCTTGAAAAAGTTCAAAGACATGCCACGAAACTGGTGCCAGAAATACGCAATCTCGGTTATGATGAGAGGCTGAGGGAATTAGACTTGCCATCACTCGAAGCTAGAAGAGTGAGGGGGGATATGGTGACAGTCTTTAAATTCCTTCATGGTTATGATAGAGTGGATAGGGATCGATATTTTGATATGGCTGGCTCTAGAACTAGAGGTCATAGTTTGAAGCTTCGTAAGAAAACTTCTTTGCAGGATGTAAGGAAATACTTTTTCAGTGTAAGAGTAGTTGATAATTGGAATTGGCTAAGCGAGGAGGTAGTTAATGCTATCTCAATCCATAGTTTTAAGGACAGGTATGATAAGTATCACTAAGTCTAAAATGGAACCGATCAGGAGACGGGAAGATACGAGCTTTGGGCTCTTTCCCGTAAACACAATTAGGTAATCACTAGAAAAAAATTCACTGCTAATAACATATTCTAGATTTGCTCACCTGTGGGGGGCACCCCCCACGTTGGGAACCACGGGTAAGAAAACCATCATTCTAAAGAAACTTCTAATTAGTGACGAATTGATTTTATATAATCTCTCTGGTCTTAGATAAACCTAATTTCCTTCTCTATTGATACATTTGGGCTACTATAACACCATTTGCAATAAAAATCACAGACATGTGACAAAGGGAATCCCCAGCTCTAACCTGTGTCCACCCTAATTCCCAAGGGGATTCGTAGGGATGCATAAAATGGCAAACAACAACAACAGCATTTTAGTCAAAAATTATTATTTACCTCCATCACTTACAGTTATTCAAATTCTATGGGATAATGGCGTTTACTATGGTCTTTAAGACAATATCCAGTCTTCAAGGGATAAGAAATTGGGTTTGTAAGACAATATGTCATTATACAGTATCATAAAAGTCATAAGCTTTCATAAACCTACTCTTCACTCCAGTGGTAAAATTGTCAGAAAGTTCTTCCTCATTCTTGTGTTGTGCAACTTGAGAGAAATATCGAGTCCAACCTTGGTTAAGAGAAGACACCACAGCCCCGTAAGAAGATCCTCGTGTTTTCTTGTCATGGTAAGTGTCGTAGCCTATTACCATAGCATTCTATAAAATTGCACAGAAGTCACTCTTGTAAATTAAGAGCAAGAACTGTTATAAAAAATCGTTGAGGAATAGATAAAGAAATAAAGGAGGGATAAATAATGTTAAAATTCTTTGATTAACTAGAGGAGGGCTAATAGAGGTCAAAAGAATATATTAGGATCTAACAAACTGTACACAAGTAACCAGTTTATCTTTATATATCTAATTTTTTATGAACAGATTCCCAAAGGACTCCACAAGACAAAACCTTGATTCACTTTCAAACATATCCATTTTCTTCTCCGAAGCATGCTACCAATCTGATAACTTTTATACACTCAGTTCTTCCACTACCAAGAATACTTAAGACAATTACAGGGATTCTGTCGGAGTTTTCCTACCTGAAACCCTCTGATGTGCCTCGACTATCGTATTATCATGGGAAAGATGGAAGGAGAGTTCCCTTATGAGTATGAATGCATCTAGTATTTCACCCATTTCTACATTTAGAAAATTCCAATAATCAACTAAACTGACGCTATAAAAATACTTCCATACATTAAACAATGGAGTTCTCTCATGAACATGTAAATAGATGATCTCCAGTCCAAAAGTCCATCCATAGTAAGGTATCGCTTCCTATAACTCCATCATAACTATGGAGGAATAAAAAACACTACCATATACCACCTCTATTTCTGCTTCGAGTGGTGGCAAAGTCCATGATACTCTGATTCATCCTTTTTTCCCCAGTATTTGTCACCTTGTGTCAGTGAAGGGACATGGCATCAGGTAAAAGAAAAATAAAATACCTAGGGAAAAAAACCTACCCCAACAAACACTGTCCTTCATGTTTCAGGGTATTACACATGCAAATTTCAAAAAGTCAGTCAAACAAGGTGAAGACATCTGCAAATTCACTTATGCATTAGTTCACAGAAGGCCTAAGGAACTTATACTGCATATCCATTATCATTATTAAGGAAGGGGGTTGAAAGCAAATGCCTGTCTAACAATGTAAGGTATAAATGTATATATCTTAATGGATAAAAGTACATGAAAATGTCATACCTATTTCTAAAAATTTATAAACGTTGTGTTTAACATACCGTAAGCGGAACTGCAATACTCCAAGGTTCACCACCTAATTTGCAGTTCATTTGGATAGCAATTTTGGTTGCCACTGACATCAAGCGCTGCTTCTTGAATAATGTTTTAGCCAGAACACACTGAAATAACAATGCAAAACAGTGTTACCATCAAATTTTGACTTCATATAAATGCAGTACTAAAGTGCTATACATGTACTTCTATTTGTAGAAGGAAAAAGGCAGTTTCAACCAGAGAAGAGGGTAATATTTTGGAGTCTTCATGCAGCCTCGCAACAGCGAATTACTAACAGACCCACATGCTGAGGGCACAGCTTGAGGAAGAGATAGTCTAACTGAAAGGCTGTCAAGAGTCATCCTAACGGCTGGTGTTATGCTTCTAGAGGACTTCTATCATAACATCCTTGTGCACAGAAGACATAACTATTATGTGTAAAGGATGGAGACACTGCACATAAGCAGTACGTGTCACAGGACGAAGGAACATTATTTATTAGGCGTTAATTCTAAAGCTACTAATGTATCGAATTTTGACATGTAACTGGAATATAGTATGATCATTGAAGTGTCTCTACACACTCTCAATCTGTATTCTCTCCATCAGTGGCATTTTATAATGTAAGTCTTTATATATATTTTCATTCTCTCTGTCACTGGACTAGCTGACTCTCACCACTGTTAAAAAATAAATCTTGTACAGCATATGTGTAATGCGATATAGTTGCAATTGACAATTTCACAATTTTCTTAATAACTCTCTTGATAAAATGAAAACATGATACATATGAATCTTACTCGGAAAAGAGTAAATTCTAAAAGATGCTGCAGTTAACTGTCCTCACATGTCTTAAAAATAATTCCAAATAAAGTATTAAAAAGGAAAGCCACGAGTCTTACCCATATATATATATATATATATATATATATATATATATATATATATATTATATATATATATATATATATATATATATATATATATATATATATATATATATATATATCATCAGTGAGCCTTACCAAAGCTAGGAAATTTTAAGTGAAGAACATAACTAATAAACTACGGAGACTTATCTTAATGATAATATGCCTCCTGTTTGCACTGCTTCGATGCCGGGTGCCAATATTATTTTCGTTAACGTGAAGTATGAAACTATACCTGACTAGGGAGACCCATCTTAATGGTGAGATGCCTCTTGATGGCACTGTACCGATCAGGGCATCACCAGGTAAAACACACATAACTAATTGCTTCCCAGCCAAATCATTCATCACACTAATAAATTCCTGAATGCTTTCTCCACGCAAGCTCTTCCTAAAAAATACAGACAAATAATACTGTTAAACTTTTGAGGAAAACACTTTGT
>JAXCGZ010017886.1:32500-35324 GCA_037179515.1 Halocaridina rubra | reverse complement strand
TCTGCTTGGTTTCCACATTTTTCTCCCTATATCTTTCATACTTCTCCCTACTTTTACACTGCAGCCATTCCTCAAAAGCCCTCTTTTTCTCTTCCACCTTCATTTTCACCCCTTCATTCCACCACTCGCTGCCCCTCCTCATGCCACCTCTAACAAACCTCTTTCCACACACATCACTTGCATGTCCCACAAAACATTCTTTCATCAACCCCCATTCCTCCCCTAACTCCCCAACTTCTCTTTCTTTCACCCTGTCATATGCCACTCTCAACCTGTCCTGATATGCCTGTCTCTTCTCTGGCTTTTTCAACTCTTCCACCTTCACTATTTCCCTTCTACATCCCCCCACACTATTTCCCCACTCTTTTGCTACTACCACTTTTGCGTCAACCAAAAAATGATCAGACATCCCAGCAGCCACACCCCTGAATGCATGTACATCTTTCACTCTACCAATCATGCTCTTTGCTACCAACACATAATCCATCAATGCTCTTTCTTTCGCTCTTCCATTTGCCAGTCTCATCCATGTATACTTATTTATTAACTTCTTCTTAAATAAACTATTACCTATCACCAACTCTTGCTCCACACACATATCTAACAGTCTCTCGCCACTCTCATTCCCACCTGGTACCCCATACTTTCCTACAACAACTTCTATCTCTCCATCACCCACTCTGGCATTCAAGTCACCCAACACAGCTACATAGTTCCTTCTACTCAGACCATCCACACATCTAGTTAACTCATTCCAGAATTCATCCCGCTCTTCCTCACTTCTCTCACATCCTGGCCCATACGCACTAACAAAAGCCCAACATTCCTTTCCTATCCTAGCCCTCACCCACATCAGCCTAGATGACACTTCTTTCCATTCCACTACCTGATTTACCATCCATTCACTCAGCAATAATGCCACACCTTCTCTCGCTCTCCCCCTTTCAACCCCAGGCACCCTACCCGTCACATCACCAAATGCCACTTCTCCTTTTCCTTTCATCTTCGTCTCACACAATGCCAATACATCCATCCTCCTCTTACCAAACATATATCCAATCTCACATCTTTTGCTCTCTATCGTACTACAACCATGCACATTTAGACTCCCCAAAACTAGAGTTTGGGGAGAAGTTATTCTCCCCTCAACTCCCCTTCTTCTTTGACGTCTCGCAGGAGGTTGATACAAGGGGGGGGGATTCCTAGTCCCCCGCCCCGTCCACTTTTAGTTGCCTTTTACGTCACGCAGGGAATACGGTTAGGCTATTCTTTGATATTGTGCCCGCCCCACAGGGCACAATAATAAATCGCGTAAAAAAACGAGTCATATTCCATAGGAAACAATGATAATGGGCATAGCTTGTTCCGCAACTGTCAATAAAAACACTAAACCAAAGATAAGTAAAATATACTTTATAAGTACACAACAATGCAGAAAGACCTGTAGTTACTTATATTAACATGCAGATAGTGTACAGCATAAATGATATGCAGATTTACTGTACAGTAAATAAATTAATGCATCTATTATGGGTGGGCAACAGGCATACACGGGAGAACGAACCCCTATCGGGAAATGTTTTGCCACTTCCATATCAGCTGATGCTTATCACTATTCTGGCACAATATCTTACTCATAAAATATTTGTTTACTCGCTCTATTTGGGGTTTATCTTATATTCAAGATTATAATACATATTACATATTAATATTCCTTTGCTCGAAACATTATTCTATCTTCCTTACATATCAACCGTGCTGCACGAAATCTAAACGTAAACAAAGTTAGCTGAGAGAAAAAGAAAACTATACAATTCGTTACAAAGAAAACGTATATCGGGGAAACTTAATAGATATAATATATATATATATATGCTGTACAAGCTATTTCACTGATGATTTTATATCGAGAGTTTGTTTACTGTTTGTTCTTAATGCTTTTCTCAATTTTATTCATAATATTCAATCGCATTAAGCAGTAGGAGAAGAGGGGGATGCGGGAGAACAAACCTCTATCGGCAAACATTTTTTCACACTTCCGTATCAGCACATACATCCTCGCACGCTATTTCCCTGACGACATTATATAAAAAATTTGTTTGCTGTTTGTTCTTAATGCTTTTTTTCAACTTTATTCATAATATTTGATTGCATTAAGCGGTAGAAGAGGAGAAGGATGCGGGAGAAAGAACCTCTATCGGCAAACATTTTGTCACACTTCCTTATCAGCTGATGCACCCCTCACATGATATTTCCCTGATGATATTATATAAAAAATTTGTATGCTGTTTGTTCTTAATGTTTTTTCAAGTTTCTTCATATTATTAAATCGCATTAAGCAGTAGAAGAGGAGGTGGATGCGGGAGAACGAACCTCTATTGGCAAACGTTTTGCCATTTCCGTATCAGCTGATGCATCCTCGCGTGCTATTTCGCTTACAATATTATATCGAAAGTTTGTTTGCTGTTTGCTCTTAATGCTTTTTTTTCAATTTTCTTCATATTATTCAATCAACTTAAGCAGTAGAAGAGGATGAGGATGCGGGAGAACAAACCTCTATGGGCAAATGTTTTGCCATTTCCGTATCAGCTGATGCACACTCGCACCCTATTTCCCTGACGATATTATATCGAAAGTTTGTTTGCTGTTTGTTCTTAATGCTTTTTTAAAATTTTATTCACAATATTTGATCGCATTGAGCGGTCAAAGAGGAGGAGGATGTGGGAGAACGAACCTCTATTGGCAAGCATTTTTGCCACACCTGTATCAGCTAATGCACCCTCACACGCTATTTCCCTGATGGTATTATATTGTAAATATGTTT
>JAXCGZ010017886.1:0-27500 GCA_037179515.1 Halocaridina rubra | reverse complement strand
AGACATTCCACGAAACTGATGCCAGAAATACGCAATCTCAGTTATGATGAGAGGCTGAGGGAATTAGACTTACCATCACTCGAAGCTAGTTGAGTGAGGGGGGATATGGTGACAGTCTTTAAATTCCTTCATGGTTATGATAGAGTGGATAGGGATCGATATTTCGATATGGCTGGCTCTAGAATTAGAGGTCATAGTTTGAAGCTTCGTAAGAAAACGTCTTTTCAGGATGTAAGGAAATACTTTTTCAGTGTAAGAGTAGTTGATAATTAGAATTCGCTAAGCGAGGAGGTAGTTAATGCTATCTCAATCCATAGTTTTAAGGACAGGTATGATAAGTATCACTAAGTCTAAAATGGAATCGATCAGGAGACGGGAAGATACGAGCTTTGGGCCCTTTCCCGTAAACACAATTAGGTAATCAATTAGGTAATCACATACATGCATAAATACATACATATATACGTATATACATTCATACATATATATATATATATATATATATATATATATATATATATATATATATATATATATATATATATATATATATATATATATATATATATATATATATATATATATATATATATATATATATATATATATATATATATATATATATATATATATATATATATATATATATATATATATATATATATATATATATATATATATATATATATATATATAATATATATATATATATATATATATATATATATATATATATATATATATATATATATATATATATATATATATATATATATATATATATATATATATATATATATATATATATATATATATATATATATATATATATATACATATATATACATATATATATATATATATATATATATATATATATATATATATATATATATATATATACATATATATATATATATATATATATATATATATATATATATATATATATATATATATATATATATATATATATATATATATATATATATATATATATATATATATATATATATATATATATATATATATATATATATATGTATATATATATATGTATATATATATATATATATATATATATATATATATATATATATATATATATATATATATATATATATATATATATATATATATATATATATATATATATATATATATATATATATATATATATATATATATACATGCATACATGCATACAGTTTTTGGTCCTGAGGATATTGTAAACATACACCAACTAGGTAACTATTCGAGGGAAGGAAAGCCGAGACCAACAAAAGTAACCTTTGAGAGAGGGGAAACATGTAGGGAAATATTGTTTAGAAACAAAAAATCTAAAAGACTTTCAAGAATTCAAAGAAGTGTTCATTAGACGATACAGAACACAGGAAGAGATGGGAAAGATTAAAAACTTGTTGCAAGTAGGCAAGAAGGTTAAATGAGGAAAGAAATGAAGAAGAGAAGAAAAATTTTCATTTCAGAGTTCTTCCAGACAAAGGGGAGATAAAGAAGATAATGACAGAAGATCAGGGGATGGGGTCTCATTAAGATTGTTATACACAAATGCTGATGGATTAGCTGGTAAGGCAGTAGAATTAAAAGATAGGATTCACAACAGTAAGGCAGATATAGTAGCAATTACAGAGACTAAGTTGAGTGAGGACATAAACAGTGTCACAGTTTTTCCTAAGGGCTTCAGAATACTAAGGGTTGAAAGATCTGAGAGGACTGGTGGAGGGATAGCACTGCTCATAAGTGAAAGGCTTCAAGTTGAAGAAATAAACTTGGCTATAGAAAGTGAGTTCAAGGAATTTCTTGTTGCTCGCATAAATACTGGGTCAGAGAGCATTATAATAACTGTTGTATATAACCCACCAAGGAACCAACATAGGCTTGAAGTTTATGAGGAAAGTCATATAGGTACTATTGAAGTCATAAACTCAGTTGTTAACATGGCACGGGAAAAAAAATGTAGGATTTTGATTATGGGAGATTTTAATCATAAAGAGATAGATTGGATAAATCTTGACCCACACAGTGGTGAGGACTCATTCGGGGCAAAATTCCTAGATTGCCTACAAGGGAATTTCCTACACCAACATGTAATGGAACCAACGAGGGCCAGGGGTGGGGATGAGCCATCACTACTTGATCTAGTATTCACAAATAATGTGTTGGATATTGAAAAAATTGAGTATGAACCACAAATTGGAAAGAGTGACCACTGTGTGCTGTTGATGGAGTATATCATTGAAGATATTCTGCCTGAGAGTAGAGGCACTGAGGACATGAGGAGGAACTATCCGAAAGGAGATTATATCAAAATGAACGAGCTTTTTGCAGTTATTGACTGGAGAACCTTATTTTACAACAAATCTGTACAAGAAATGTATGACATCTTTTGTGAGAAATATGGGAAGATAGTAGATTGCTGCATACCTGTCACCAAAGTAGGTGTAATTCATGCCAGAGAGAAATGGTTCAATAATGGGTGTAAAAGAGCTAAGGAGTGGAGAGACAAATGCTGGAAAAGGTATAGGAGGTGAAAAATCATAAATGCCTGGCAAACCTACAAAAGAGCAAGAAATTACTACCTAAGTAAAAGGAGAGAGGCAGAGAGAGACTATGAGAGGGACATCACCAGCAAGGCTAAAGAAAATCCCAAGCTTATCCACAGCTTTATCAGAGGAAAACTGAAGGTAAAAGAACAGGTTTTAAGGCTAAAGAGAGCGGATGGAAGCATCACTGAGACGGATGAAGAGATCTGCAAAGAATTGAACAACGAGTTTCAGTCAGTATTTACAGTAGAAAATACCCCACCCCTTCAGATTGCAGAGATAGAAGCTCAAAGGCCGGTATTAGAGAACATCAACCTTACAGCCACAGAGGTATGCAAAGCGCAATATCATTGGCACTAAGTATCATATTTAAAAAGTCACTGGAGTCAGGGGAGATTCCAAGATGCTGAAAACAAGAAAATGTGATACCTATCTTCAAAAAGGGAAGGAGGGATACGGCTCTGAACTATAGGCCAGTTTCCTTGACCAGCATAGTTTGCAAAGTTATGGAGAAACTACTAAGGAAACATATCTCTCTTCACTTGGAATCCTTCAACTTTTTTTCAGTGAGGCAACATGGATTCAGAGAAGGTAGATCAATAGTAACAAACTTATTAGAATTTTATGATGAGGTAAGCCGAATCTTACAGGAAAGAGAGGGCTGGGCAAATTACATATTCCTAGACTTCCAGAAAGCGTTTGACACTGTTCCACATGGGAGACTTATTAGGAAGCTGCAAGCAATGGCTAGAATAGGTGGAAATGTTTTGGAATGGATAAAGACTTACTTAGAAGGAAGGGAACAGAGGGTTGTATATGTAAATGACCTACCAGAGTCTGTAAATTCATTCATGAATAAGTTTGCAGATGATGCAAAGATTGTGAAGAAAGTAAAAAACGAGAACAATGTTAGAGAACTTCAGGAGGATCTACATAATCTGCATGAGTGTTCAGAAAAGTGGCTAATGAAATTCAATACTTCAAAATGTAAGGTAATGAGAATGGGTGCAAGTGCAAGAAGGCCTAAACTTGACTACTCGGTGGCTGGAGTACAACTTCAGGGGACAGAAAATGAGAGAGATCTAGGGGTAAACATACTGGCAGATTTGTCTCCAGAAATACATATAAATGGCATAGTAACGGCAGCATATGCATTCTTATCAAATGTAAGGGTAGCCTTCAGGCACATGGACAAGGAAATGTTCAGAAATATTTATGTAACCAATGTGAGGCCAAAACTCGAATATGCAGCCCCCGTTTGGAATCCACACTTGAAAAAGCACATAGCTAAGCTTGAAAAAGTTCAAAGACATGCCACGAAACTGGTGCCAGAAATGCGCAATCTCAGTTATGATGAGAGGCTGAGGGAATTAGACTTACCATCACTCGAAGCTAGAAGAGTGAGGGGGGATATGGTGACAGTCTTTAAATTCCTTCATGGTTATGATAGAGTGGATAGGGATCGACATTTTGCTATGGCTGGCTCTAGAACTAGAGGTCATAGTTTGAAGCTTCGTAAGAAAACTTCTTTGCAGGATGTAAGAAAATACTTTTTCAGTGTAAGAGTAGTTGATAATTGAAATTCGCTAAGCGAGGAGGTAGTTAATGCTATCTCAATCCATAGTTTTAAGGACAGGTATGATAAGTATCACTAAGTATAAAATGGAACCGATCAGGAGACGGGAAGATACGAGCTTTGGGCTCTTTCCCGTAAACACAATTAGGTA
Source organism: Halocaridina rubra (assembly GCA_037179515.1). Taxonomy (NCBI): domain Eukaryota; kingdom Metazoa; phylum Arthropoda; class Malacostraca; order Decapoda; family Atyidae; genus Halocaridina; species Halocaridina rubra. The sequence continues at coordinate 23,209 of JAXCGZ010017886.1, read as the reverse complement.
ATCACATACATACATACATACATACATACATACATACATACATACATAAATACATACATACATACATACATACATACATACATACATACATACATACATACATACATACATACATACATGCATAAATACATACATATATACGTACATACATTCATACATACATACATATATATATATATATATATATATATATATATATATATATATATATATATATATATATATATATATATATATATATATATATATATATATATATATATATATATATATATATATATATATATAATATATATATATATATATATATATATATATATATATATATATATATATATATATATATATATATATATATATATATATATATATATATATATATATATATATATATATATATATATATATATATATATGTATATATATATATATATATATATATATATATATATATATATATATATATATATATATATATATATATATATATATATATATATATATATATATATATATATATATATATATATATATATATATATATATATATATATATATATATATATATATATATATATATATATATATGTATATATATATATATATATATATATATATATATATATATATATATATATATATATATATATATATATATATATATATATATATATATATATATATATATATATATATATATATATATATGGTAGGAAATTGCTATTAAAGAAAACCACTAAAAATATTTGAAGTACTTATTAATTTCAATACATTATCAGACCACCTTCTAAATTTACAATGAGAAGAGATACAAATAGCAAAGAAAAAACATATTAAAAGGACAAAAAACCTGCACCACAATAAAAAAAATTTTAGTGTTACACCGGATCAGACAAACGCTGCCCTCATCAATAGAGGCCCTGGCACGAGAAAGCACCAAGACCAATGAAAAGAAAAATGTTATTGACAAGGCAGAGATGAGGTAATGTTATACAAAAGTAAACGACAGAAAAAAAAGAGTCCATGTACAGAGGACCTAAAGATATGGAGGATGAAGCCCTAAGATGACGATTGATCCTTATTTTGAAGGAAGATACGTCATAAGAATTAGGAAAGACACAAGGAGAAAGAGAGTTCTAAAGTCTGGAGGTAGATGGGAAGAACCAGTCGCTGCACCGACCAATCTGCTAGCTACAAATCTCCAAATAGTACTTGTGAGATGATGTCGCTTGGCGAGCGTTATGCAGCCTCGGCAGTGGGGGAGGGATTTAACTCGCCAACTCATCAGAACAATGATTAAAGTAGTAGCAATAGAAAAGAGAATGGGAATTATACCTTATGGCGAAGAGAGGGAGAATCCAAATTAGAATAAAGAGAAGGATCATTAATGACTCTGACTGCCTTAGATTCAACCCTATGAAGGAGATAAGCATAAGAAGCAACCCAGGTGTGAGCAATATTCTAAGCAGGGACGGATAAGATCTTTATAGATTTTAAGCAATTGTAGAGAGGAAAAGCAATGATGGAAACGAAACAGACCCCCAAATTTCTTGGAATAAGATTTAAAAATTTGGATTATATGATTCTTCCAAGACAAGTTAGGAACTCTATGGATTCGTAATATGTTGATAGAATTAAGAGGATAAATTTCTTTAGTTTCGAAGACAATAGGGGTATCAGGAGGAGAAGAAGATAAGAGATAAGAAACTGTCTTGGAGGCATTGAATTTAACTAAATTTTTAGTGCCCCACTCAAATACTGATTAAGGGTAGCAAATGAAGGTCATGAAAAAAAGACAGAGGAAAAGTGAAGGGTAGAATCATCAGCAAAGGCATGAACAAGAGAGGAAGATGGGGATTGTAGATGATCATTAATGAAGAGAAGGAACAGAGTAGGTGAAAGAACAGAGCTCTGTGGAACACCAATGGGAACAGAAAAAGGGCTAGTTGTCGCTCCATCAACAACTACAGATAAAACTGTCAGAAAGAAAACTGGAAATCAGAAAACAGAAAGAAGGGGTAAAACCATAGGATGGGAGTTTGGCTAACAGAGCCTTGTGCCAGACTCTGTCAAAAGCCTTAGAGATATCAAGGGCAACGACAAAGGATCACTCATAGCTCCTCAGAGAAGATGACCATACATAAGTACGATAGGAAAGGAGGTTACCAGTGGATCTTACCTTGCAGATGCCGTACTTGTGATTTGAAATAAGTGAGTTAGATTAAAGGCGTTTCAAAAAGTGAGCATTCAGCAGCTCTCAAGAACTTTAGCAACAGAGGACATTAGGGCAATAGGTTGGTAGTTTGAAGGAATAGAGCGGTCACCCTTCTTAAGAACAGGTTGAACTAGAGCATGCTTCCAAGATGAAGGATAGATACTGTTTGACAGAATGAGGGGAAGAAGACGGCAAAGCACGGTAACCTATTCATCTGCAAACTCAGTAAGGAGCCTTGCAGGAATACCATCATTACCAAAGCCTTGTTCGTCTTTAGCGAGCAAAGAACCTTATGAACTTTGGGTGAAGAAAAGATAAGGGATGGCATAGGGCAAGAAAGGGGTAAAGATTGATGCATAGGTTCACTGGAATCGTTAATAGAAGACTTGGCAGAAAAATGTGAGCTAAAGGGATTGGTTTTGTCAGTGGGAGAGTAAGCTATAGAACTATCAGAATGGATGAGAGGGGGAAAGCTTGAGTTACAGAAATTTTTGGAAAGGTTTTTGGCTAAGGACCAAAAGCATATGTCAGTAGGAGTGGAGATAAGGTTATCAACTTTAGACCTTCAAATCTGAGCAGTGCAGCAATTCCTAGCTACAATAAATGCAGAGCGAGTTAAATCAGACAGTGAGGCTTGGCAAGATCAGTGTGCCCATTTCTTGGCCTGGATAGTCATGGAGTAGGCACGGTCAAACCAAGACTTAGGGGGAGAGAAAGTTTTTGTAGAGAAGGGGATGTACGCCTCCATTCCCAACGTCATGATCTTGGCAATTTTTTTTGCTACCTGATCGGGGCTGTGGGACAAAAAACAGTAATCATCCCATAGGAAGTCAAAGAGGAAGTTTTGCAAATTTTCACTTTGGATATGCTTAAAGTACCAAAGGTGGCACTGAGTAGGATGAATTGATGGAGTGGGAGCAAAAATGGAAGAGATTGAGATCACAGAGTGGTCAGACTTATAAAGAGGGGAAAGCGCAGAATAAGAGTAATTTGAAGGGTCAGAAGTAAGAAATAGGTAACGAGTTTTTGCTGTATGTTTGTATCAATCAGGAACACGAGTAGAATGTTTAATAATTTGCTCCAGATCGTGAGTAATAGAGAAAGCAAGGGCCTCACTTCCTCCCACGTCAGTGTGAGAAGAATTAAGCCACTCATTGTGGTGTACATTGAAGTCTCCAATGTGGAGAACTTCGGCATGTGGGTGAGAAGATAGTAAGGACTCATGGCAAGAGGACAGATATTCAAAGAAAGACACAAACTCGGTGGAGATTGGAGAAGAGTAGTAAAAGCATAGGAATATAGTGGTAGTGGAGAGATAGATTTTTATCCTGGGAACTTCATAGTCAGGAGATTCAAGATCCATGAGCCTTGCAATAGGAGTTTTATTGTTGCAGTAGGCACAAACCCTACCTTTGGAACGAAAACGAGTATACTGGTTATAGTGAGGGATTTGAAATGGGTCAGTGGAAGCATGGATAGATAGCTGGGTTTCAGATAGGAGGAGGAGGTTAAAGAGGAAAGTACCCAAGTGCTGTTCCACAGACGAAAGATTAGAGTTCAGCCCACGAATGATAAATACTGAAGAGAGAAAGAAGCAGATCTATTGAAAGGTGCAAGGTTAAGGGCAGAACCATTAGTACCACCAGGCGTGTCTGCCCTCAAGCTAATAGTGGAGTCAACAAGATCCCCAGAGATTCTTCGCACCCCTCTATGCCGAGTATTGGGGGCCATAAGCTGTGAACCTTCCATAAATAATAGCAAATGTGAGGAAAAAAGAGGACTAAAGGAGACAGTTGTGGGGAGTGTTGCGTCTTATCAAATGTAATGGAATAGAAAGAGATGTGCAATGAATACACTAGAATATTCAGTGTAGATGTAGGCATAAGGAAAGAACTGTCCTGAAGGAAGACTTGATCCGGAGTTGTCTGGACCTGTCCTAGTTGAATTTTAATACTTTCTGTCGTAGTCTTTCAATGGGCGGCTGATACCATGACCATGCTACTAAGGGATTATGAAATACCAATCTTCATTACTTGCTGGGGTCAGTCGGTAATCCCCACAAACTGGCCGCAAAGGGAAATAAAATCAGCAATTGATTAAAATGTATAAAAATAGTAATAAAAATAATTAAGTAAATAAGTAAATTTGGAGGCTCCATTTTTTATGCATAAGAGGGCTTCCAAATTGTAATAAAAATAGTAATAAATAAAATAAATAAATAAATAAATAAATTCGGAGGCCCTATTTTATGTAAATAGGTCGTCCAAATTTATTAATTTTTTGTATTACTCTTTTTTTTATACAATATAGTCAATTATTGATTTTATTTCCCTTTGAGGCCAGTTTGTGGGGATTATCGACTGACACCGGCTGGTAATTAAGATTGCTGTGTCTGAATCACTTATACATTCCCTTGTGGGGCAGGTTTTTTTCCTTCTTTTCATATGTTCCTCATTTGCTAGCTGAATCTTTTGTCATTGTACTTTAAGAAGGTGGCCAGATAAGGTCAGGAAATTAATAAGTACTTCAAATATGTTTTTGTTGTTTTCTTTAATGAGCATTTTCCTACTATTTTAGACTGTATGTTAATAGTTCAGTGCAAATATATATATATATATATATATATATATATATATATATATATATATATATATATATATATATATATATATATATATATATATATATATTTATATATATATATATATATATATATATATATATATATATATATATATATATATATATATATATATATATATATATATATATATATATATATATATATATATATATATATATATATATATAGAGAGAGAGAGAGAGAGAGAGAGAGAGAGAGAGAGAGAGAGAGAGAGAGAGAGAGAGAGAGAGAGAGAGAGAGAGAGAGAGAGATGAACTTTTATTTGTGAATAGCACTTTTGATAATTAAACAAGATCGACTGGGACGGATATATATATATATATATATATATATATATATATATATATATATATATATATATATATATATATATATATATATATATATATATATATATATATATATATATATATATATATATATATATATATATATATATATATATAAATAGTTAGATAGATAGATAGATAAAGAGAGAGAGAAAAAAAAAAGTGTGGACGAACTTTAATTCGAGTTGCACTTTTGATAAATAAACCAGACAGATTGAGCCGTATGAAGCCATGACATTTATTTTGCTTCCATACAATTCCTTACAGATGTTTTCTTAATAAATAATACGAGCCACAGCAGAGGAAAAAATATGGTAAATAGTCATTGCGTATAATTTTGGGAGTATTTTGTAAAAATCATATAATAAAATATAACGGAGCAATTACTGATGAACACTTTTTATTCCTTTCCTATGCATTTCAAAGCTAAGCTGCATTATTATTATTATTATTTTTTTTATCAAAATCTTGGCCAATGAAGATTTTTCTTCATTATACGAGTACAATTTTTGGTTGTTCAGCTGGGTTCCAAGAACTAATCTTAATTATAAGCTAAACATGTTTCATACATATAGGCCAGTCAATAGGGGTTTGAATAAGGAAAAATTGCATGAAAGGCTGCAATGAGTTTTATTGTCCTTGTAATAGGGTACTTAATAACATATGAATTTTGCACTCCTCTACTGCCTCGGATTTGGCCACCATCTTGAAAAAATGGCGGCCAAAAAAACAAAGTTCTTTTATTTTAGAGGAAAATTTGTCAATATATATATATATATATATATATATATATATATATATATATATATATATATATATATATATATATATATATATATATATATATATATTAATTTACATAAAAGTCTCTACTAAAACAAATTTGCCATACATTTTTGTAGTATGGTGTGCAGTTTTGACGCTAAAGGTGCGAGAATGTGTGCATGTTTTTGAGTCATACCCCCAGTTACGGTAATATGACATGGAATATTATCTTGCATGCTTTATTGAAGGATGTTTTAAACTCTTATATTAATTGTAGTTTTTCAATTTGTTTCAGGGTTTATGAATAAGGGCAGTTAAAGAGCCATTAATTCTTATTTCGTGGAAAAATATCTTCATCAGGGAAATGCTTCATTGGTGAAGGGAATCTTTCTGAGGGAGTGACTCGTGAAGTGAAAAAGAAAGGTGTGAGAATACTGATAGACTACAGCAGTAAATGGAAAGATGGAAAACACTCTCAGCTAAAAGAATAAAAAAAAAGTGACAATACATGAAAAATACAGGAAAGTGTATACCAAAGAAATAAGTGCTGAAGCTTTTCAAACAAGACGGCAAACCTCTCCAGGACCTACAACGTCTTTAAAGAGCCGAGTACCGGAATTTTATTTTCTTCATGAATCCTTTTTTTTTGTGTGTGGAGAAGATGCATCAGATGTGTTTTTGAAAAAAAAATCAAGCATAAAACTTCTAAGTGTGCGTGAAACTGTGCACTTTGTGGAGACTGTTCATATTAGGGACACTATTTTGAAAGTAAGTGAGAAGAGAAATGACAATGGGCAAAACAGCTAATACCCATATTAGTATTGTAGTTGACTTAGTTGTTGCAGAAGCAATATAACATTCAACATGCATCAAGAAAATCTACCAAACCTTATCAGGTATAAAGAGTGGTTGTCCCAAAAGTGCTAGAGTTTCAGAGGAAATGACCCATGCTTTTACCTACCTTGAAGAAAATCGACAAGATTGCCAATTTTCTTTCGGTGACATTTTTGAGGGATATAAGAGTGATCTACCAACTGAGAAAACAATAAAATCTGAACTGAGGAAAAAAATATTGAGAAAATATTGTTTTATTTGTGAACAAAAATAGAAAGTCTATAGCCTCTTTTCGTGACACAGGTAACAAAATTCTAACTGATGCTTGGTATGAAAAACAAAGGAGTAATGATGAGAAAGCAGAGCGGCTTTGGGTAGTAATCACATCAGCAAAAATAAGTGTTAAAGATATGAGGTTACATATATATGAGACGCACCATTATCCACCACCAGAAAAATTCCTGACTAATTTGGATTATCTGGTACCAGACACCCTACATTGCTTTGTTATAACTGTTGTGTTGAAGAACAAGAAAGGAAATGTAAAGAAATGGGAGAAGAAGTGTACAGCTATCTCACATGCTATCCTAACAGCATCCAGACCAAATTCTTTTAAATCACCATTACAAATAGTCCTTGCTGTTCATCTTAGTTAAAATAATGGTTCTAAACATCTACTAAATGTTCTCTCTACCTTTGGATTGTGTACTTTCTGTGATGAGGCAGCACTTTTTTAAGTATCAGCTTTGCAGCATCCAAACAGTAAGTCTCTTTGCTGATGTAAACATTTGTGCCATTGATGGGTTCAACACTTTCCACAGTATGGGAGGGATTCAATGTGTCACTCCTTCTAGCTAGTACAGCGGTAACACGCTGGCTTCGCATTCACGAGGTCGAAAGACCGGTTCCCGTCCAAGACCGAGAGTTTAAGCTGTTTCCTGGCAGGTACTGCTGTGGTTGGGCACTACAGTGGGGGGTTGGGGCTTGCCCCAGCTGACGAATACCCATTGTATTGTAATGGAAATAAAGGTTTATTATTATTATTATTATTATCATTATTATTCTCCTAATGATCCTACAACAGATGAACCTATCTCAAGATTAGAAAAGGTTCCCACTGCAGCCACTGCTAGTCATGTTCCCATCAGAGCCTTTGAGAGCAAAAGTAAAAGAGGACTCTTGGGTGTAACAGTCAGAGATTTAGCAAAAATCAATCCAATATTCAGCACTGTTTCAGTATCAAGGAGAGAACTCTAGTGGCTGTATGGAAAATGGCAAATGAAGACTGTCCAAGTTGGAATGGTTACATGGAGAAATGAACAGCAGATCTGCAATATGATGTGTTCCACATCTCATACCTTCCATTTACAAATGCTCCACCTACTGACTATGATACCATATACAGTACTTAACCAAGCAGTGGAGAAATGCAAAGAGCTGAAACAACAAAATTGCTTTGTAACATTTGACCAGCCTTTGCATATCAATGCTCGTGACATTATTGCAAAATATGCCTAAGAATCACCACTAAATAATGTAACTGTATTTCTTGGTGGTTTTCACTTAGTGATGTCATTCATGGGTGCAATTGGTTACATCATGAATGGAAGTTGAATAAAATATTTTTTTAGTGTTGTCTATGTAAATGTATCTGTGGACAAAACGTTGACTGGTCATGCTTATGCAAGAGCACTTAGAGCACATATACTAAGGCATGCTATAAAAATTTTCAGTGAAACTGCTCTTTCTGCTGATGAATGGGGAACAGTTGAAGAAGTTTTACAGGAAAATGACTCTACACATATTTCCAGTGAAGTACTACAAAATGTGCTCTGTAAATTCAATAATACTATGAACATGATGAAGAAGAAGGGTGGTACTGCACAACTTTGGGTGAGATACATTGAAATGGTAACACTGGTCAAACAGTTTATTGAAGCAGAATGGTCAGGTAACTGGAACTTACACTTTGGTCACCTTATTCACTTTCTGTATGCAAATCAACTCACTTGGTCTCAAGGAGTGCATTACATCCAAGGAATATGAAGACAATGTTCAAAAAGGCTATTGTACAATAAGACGGTCAGAAAAGTTTCGGTATGAGATCTGGTCTGACATGACCATTGAGCAGGCATTGATGAAATCCATGAAGAGTGTTGGTGGACTGACATATGCCAGAGGAATGACTGACTCTATAATGACGAAATGAATTCTCGGAATGCCTACCACTTTAAGGATAACAGAAATCATTGAAAAATATTGTGATGTTGCTTATAGTACAGGAGAGCAGCATATAGATGTCAGGAAAGTTTGCATGTCAAGAGATAACCAAGATCCTCAGCACTTTGTGAAGTGGTTTTCATTGCATCCACCTTCCAGATTTAAATGTTATTGTCAGTCAGTGCAGGATTAAGAGGGGATGTAGAAACTAATCCTCATAATGCTTATGATCTTGGAGTAAGTTCAATGTCAAACATTGTTGGCAACAACTTTGCAAAAGTCAAGTTTGAAAGAAAGAAAAGGGCCTAACCCCCGGGAGCTGCCATGACAGGAGTAAGAATAAGAGATGCTGCATGTCCAGTTGATCTTGAAATGTTATTTAGAAATATTTCATTAACCAAGAAATCACAAAAAAAAACTTAAACAAAACTTTGTGTATGAAATAGCTCCACATCCCATATCACTCTTTGATGAACCTGGAATGTGTAAAACCACGATAGCCATTCTGTATGAAGTATTTTCACTTAGTGACAGTGGAATAGCTGGAAATACAGTTTATGTTGTTGATGGAGGATTTCTTATTCATCGAGTTGTTTGGCATCAGGGAGAGATCTTTTCAACAATCTTGAACAGATATGCTGAATATGAAAAGAAGAACTACAAAGAAAATGCTATCATTGTCTTTGTTGGGCATCCAGAAAATCTAGAAGAAAAAAGTAGAAAATGTTCTGAAAGTGCTCGTCGAATAATGTGTTCTACAAGAGACACCATGTTTGATGAAATTATGCCAGTAACAAGTCAAAGAAAATTTCTTTCAAATTAGAGAAATAAGAGTAGGCTCATCACAATGCTCATCACTAAGCTGATCATGGAGAGATTCACTGCAAAATAAGCTACTGAAGATGCAGACACACTAATTGTTAATACTGCTGTTGAAGAATACACCAAGACTGAATCAGTTACAATTACCTTTTGGTAATTCTTACAGCTTTGGTTGGATCAAACAGAAACATAAACTTCTTAAAACAAGGCAAAGGAAATAAAGAAAACAAACTTTATACACCAGCCTCCATGCAATATGGATCAGTCAGCAAGGACAGCCTTCTTTTCTTGCATGCATTTAGTGGGGCTGATACTACTACTTTTTACAGACAAGGGAAACTGAAGTTCATAAACCTGCTGGAGAAGCATGAAGATCTTCAGAAGTTTGTGCTGTGTTTAAGGAACCATCTACTGAACCTGCAAAGATTGCTGAAGAAGGAATGGCTTTCATTCTACAGTTGCGTGGGAATAATGAAAGTGATTCACTTTGTGATTTGATATACCAATGCTTTGCCAAATCACTGAGTAAAAGTTCAGAAGTGATTGAGAAATGCCATGCCACCTACACAGTGAGGATGGAATATGACTGCAAAAGGACTGTCTCCAATCACCACAGAAAAAAAAACCTGCTCCTTCAGAGTTGCTTAGCATTATATCCTGCAAATTCTTCTAAGGGTGCACAACAGTCACTTGCAGATGTAGAAGGGAAGGCTTAAAATGCTCTGTGATATGTGTTTCATGCAAGAGATTGTCCTGTTCAAGCTCTAACATTAACATTGATGAAGATGACTGTGATGATCCCATTGATACAATGTTTGAAAACTTCCTAGTTCGAGAAGGAGAAACAGCACATGGAATGGAATATCCAGAAGATGCACTTTCACTCACCTGTATCATCAAGTTAATCTACAATTCAACCCCACTACAGTTCGCTGTATTCCTGTGGTGAACAATATATATTTTACTGAAGGAGAATAATGAGAGATAGTATACCACACCACCCTTACAGAAACCTGTCAAGGAGAACAACAATTATAAATATGCAGTTGTAATTGGCCTGGAAATGAGTAATGATAACTTTTATCTAAGATATGCACATTGGATGGATGGTTGGGTGCAAGGGAGGTTACTCTGCCAGTGAGCATTCGCTCTCTGTCCTAAGCCAGAATAAAGAAGGAAGGACACCCCTGTAAAAAATACTGCTAAGTTATATTTGGTAATGAGGGTCATGAATAACATGCACACATGCTCGCTCCTCTATCGTCAAAACCACCCACCGTATTAGAAAAATGTATTGATTATTTTTTGTAGGAAATTTTATGTAGAATATTTCATATATTGACACGGTTTCCTCTAAAGTGAGTCCTAAGTGAGATAATTACAAAAAACTGCTTTGACCAGCATTTTTTCAAGATAGTGGCAAAACCCACCCCTGATTTGGCGCCATCTTGAGAGGATGGTGCAAAATTCACATATTATTATTTACCCTATTATAGAGACAATAAAATTTATTGCAGCTTCTCATGATTCTTTTACTTCTTCTCCCTTTTTTAAACCTCTGTTGACTGGCCAAATAGTCATACTTAATGACCAATATTATTTCTGCACCTTCTCAGTGATACATTCCTTTTATCTGTTTCATATTTTTTAGTATAACCTCAAAATTACCCCCATCCCGTCTCCATCGAGAGACAAAGACATTTAAAAATACAAGTGAAAGGGTGGTTGAAAAACGGCGTTAATTTCTTAAGTTTGTTGGTACTTATACACCCGCAGCTAATATGGCTTATGGACCTTGCCCTCGACTAGGGATGTTTCCCCTATGACTCAACTGGTTAATGTGTCTCCTTTTAGTAGTAATAGATAGATATCCACCTGGGGGAGGTGGATGGGCCATGGTGGGCCCATAGGTGAGTTGTTTGTTGGCTGAAACAGCTCTGAAATATAAAGAAAAATCTTCAAGTTGTTCTGAATGGGGTTAGTAGTCTCCTTATTAATTGTTTGAAGATGCCATGATTTGAAGGGAAGAGGAAAGATTGGATAGGATAGTGGTGAAGAAGGGAGAGTTGATGGCGCCATGTGAATGATCTTGACTCCTGGGGGACTACCAGGAATGAAGGGTAAAATGGAAGATTGGAAGGACAAACAAATTTATAAATATAATAAATGAAAATAAATGGATGAACAAAACCTCCTTCTAGTTCTTCCCATTCTTTTATATAAGACAATTTTCCAGAGAGACATCATGCAAGGCGATCAAAGGAACAGTACGCCCGCCAGCGAGACATTAAGGCGGTTATTCTTGAAGATACATTTATACGTAGTACAAATATATATTAGAAATATAACCACCAACATGCAGGATACCCTACCTATTATTTTTTTCATATGCTTATGTGGTGGACGCGGCACAAAGTTTACTTATGACGCAGACAGAAGCAAGTGTTTTCTTTATTCATGATTTAATTTTTTAATTCCAACGGGCGAAACCGTTAGGATAAACGTGGCCAAAGTAGCAGTTATGTAGACTCTGACGGCAGGCACCAGACCAAAGCTTAAGTTTTATGATCTTTCTTTTTTCTTATATATATGTAATGATAAGGGAGAAAAGTGCAGAAAAGGAAAAAATAAGGGAGAAGTGGTTATTATCTCCTGCTTAGAGAGAGAGAGAGAGAGAGAGAGAGAGAGAGAGAGAGAGAGAGAGAGAGAGAGAGAGAGAGAGAGAGAGAGGAACGGTCAGGTAACTCTATACTTGGAAGAGAATACCAGGCCTTGTATTTGACACAGACTTTTACAAAAATAGATGACGTGTGGGTTGGGTAGGCCATTCCCACGTTAGCTTCACGTTTTGTGGAATGAAACACTTTCATAATGGAAATGAAACTGGAGAGTATGTTTTTTTTCTTTCAAAGTCAATAAATTCCTTATCTTCAACGTGTTATTGCTAACATCAACGATTCTGAGCGGCCCCTCATAATCTAGATTTCAAGTTTGCCAATGTTCTTCTGAATTCAGCATTATTAATCATAACGCCCTTATTAATAAAAAAGCACAATGTAAATATAATAAGAACGAATTGTATAAGGCTAGTAATATTGTCGCATTTTTAGGCATATATTTAAGAGTTGTTTCAAGTTATTCATTATAAGAAGGTTACAAACTTATAATCATCAGTAACCTAGAAATTCAAGACGTTTACCGAAGGTAGGCACAATCATTTTGCAAATAAACAAGAGTATCATAATTATAATAAGGAAAATAAATAAGGAACATATATCAAACTATTTGTTTTGGGGGTATTTTAATGTATTTCAAAAGTACCCTAATGCCATATTTTCATATAAAAGTACCATATAATAATTTTTTCCCATACTTGAGTGATTGCAAAGTGAGGATAAACCGTTGAGAGCTTCTCTCCCCGTGTTACCGATTTCAACAACATCCTCTCGTGCCCAATCTAAAATGGACCCTCTTGGATGAATCTGCTGTTCCCCTCATACCACAGTTCCCCTCCCACTGACACCAGAATATCCTCATCGGAAAAAGTTAACCTTTGTGACCTTTCGAGTGTAGATACCAATATTTTTCCCGAAGTGTTTACTTCATCTCTGGATACTATTTTCAAATATTCCCGTCATAACACCAATAGGGAAATGGAAAAAATTAGAAAAGACACTCTGTACAAAGCAAGTCCACTATTGCTTTCAAAGATAGTGGAACTCTTTCAACAACACAGTAGTAAGCGTATCATTAAAAGACAAGTAAAAAAAAAATAACTTCAAATATAATCACTCTTAGTTCAAGTGCCCTGCATACCTCATCAAACTGTGAACTCGACAAACTCTTTCAATCTCAAACCCCGGTTATAAAACCCGTAGATATAGAAAGTCTTGCAGATAAGGTGAGACTTTTGGAAGCAGATGCTGATGAGGTGAAATCCTTACAGCACAAGGTGTAAATGCTCGAATCAGACATTGTCCTACTTAAAAGAGATTATTGTAGGTTGAAGCAGCTAATAGAAACATCCCCACCTCTCAAGTCAATGCTGTCACCTAATAACGATGATGTCTCTTTTATAAACAACCATCAGGATTTGCAAACTAGGTTTTCTGTCTCTACTCACAATTCCTTCAGTGCATTGCAAGACGAATGTTATCCATATAAAAATGATAGTCAACAAGACAGCCTGAATATACAATCAAGCACAAATAATTAATTCAGTAATAGATTGCAAAACAGTGAAGTGACAATAGCATCCTTCCCCACTACTCCTAAAAACAAAACAACAATCACTAACCAGAACAACCTGATAACACTATCCAGCAAAAATAACCATCCCAGTAAAAGGTTGCAAAACAGCAGAGAAGATATAGAGCCCTTCTCCACTATTCCTAACAACACAATAACTATCAATGACCAGGACATCCAGATTGCACCATCCAGCACAAATAACCAACCCAGCAATAGGGTGCAAAACAGTGATGAAACAGAAAAGACGAAATAGGTGCAGTGCCTAATCTAAACAGTTCATTGAAATCCTCTCCCCCACAGCCACAGTTACCTAATAAGGCAAGTGCAAGGGTTACAGTTTAAATATATATTTGCATACCTGGCAATCCCTCTGAGAGAGAGATACATAATATCTTGGTAAATCAAGGCATTCCCTCTGGAGAAGTCTTAATTAGGGAGCTTTCTCGCAAACCAAATTGGATATCCTTTGCAGTAACGATATCGAAAGGATCTGAATTCGTGGCTTACAAACTGAATCAATGGCCTACAGGCACAATTGTCCAGCCATTTCGTGGGGGCAAAAAGCGGACACTACCTGGGTTATCTACAAAATATCCCAAACTAAAGCCATACTGGAATAAACAGCAAAGAGCTTATGAAAAGATCCCCTATTAGCGAACTACAAAAAGTGACACAATATAATCCACTCTTATCACCATCCATGGATGAGAGACTTCTCCTTGGGAGATGGCTCTTACGACCCTAGACTCTCACCTAGGCACACTAATTTTGGGAATGCCCAACCACATCATGGCACATATTCAAGTCAGCATTACCCGTCAAACGGCAGGTACAGACACCAGGATGAAGAATTCCAAGCGGTAACACACAGTCGAAATAGACTGTGGACAAATCCTAGAACAAACTACAACTATGACTGTGGTTGCCTCCCTGATGAAGCATGGTAAGAAAGTTGCTATGTTTACTGTAAGCATCAACAACAATGAAGTAAGAATATCCAAGAAATAGGCCAGCAAAATCAATGTGTAACCATTTCCAAGCACGTCTAGGATATTCCCATGGGTGCAAGTGTACTGGTTTTCTATTATTTAGGTTTGACACCCACAAATAATTTGTTTTCGATCCTTCTAACAAGTGTTTCCAAAATGTGTTTCGATCCTTCATACAAGGGATTTGATCTTATCCAGTATTATTGTTCTCATGGCATTTATGTATTTTGCTTGGTGTTAGAATTTATATTCTTCTACAAATGGGGTTGACGAAATAAGAGCAGTTACATTATAGTTGTGTATACATATCCTCCCACTTCATCTCTATAATAGTAACAGCGAGAATGGGATATGTATTATAATGACTACACAGCATACACAATTATAGAGATTCATAGAACTCTACATCCATCTATATATCTTGAACAGGTAAGAAATATAACATATGTAACATTAGTTCATATAAAAGCCCAGTCCCTTTTTGCTCATTATGAGGAAATAATAATGATAACTAAAGACCACAACATAGATATCCTCTGTGTAAATGAAACTTGGCTTCTTCCTACAACTGAAAATAAATATGTGAAGGTCCCAGAGTTTAAAATATTTTGTAATGACCATGACCAAGGGGGTGGGGTATGTATTTATGGTAGAAATTATTTCAGTGCATGAGAAATAACCACAGGTTTAGAAAAAAATAAAGAGCTAGAAAATATATGAATCACTGTGCAGTATCAGAAAGTTCAATCTTTCAATAAAAGGTGTGTTTACCATCACCCAAAAGCACCTTCCAGTTCATTCAGTCATCTGCTAGACACATTCAGAAATATCTGTGTGCACCATGAAACCGCATACATACTTGGTGACTTTAATTACGAAATGCTCTCAGCGTATAACAAAATGAATAGGGTGTTCAACACTGTGAAGTTAACACAAATAGTGACAAAACCGACTTGCACAACCCTTTAGTCTAGGACACTGATAGATTTGATAATAACAAGTAAAGTGGAAAGTGTACCCTATTAGGATGTAGTTCCCTGCCCAACTGCAGATCACGAGCTCAACATTGCTATGCTATATATAAACAAGCCCAAAAAGAAGCCTCTCCTCTGGACATCCTGGTGTCTAAAAAATTGCTCCCCTGATATTTTTTGTGAAGCATTAATCAACAACAGAAATGTACTTAATGGTATATTAAACACAGATAACGTTGATTTGCAGGTTGAAATTCTAACATAAGTCTTTTATGAATGCCTAGATAGTTCTGCACCCATTATAACAAGTAAAATAACCCGCCCCTCAGCCCCCTGGCTAACCATTGACATCAAAGAGGCAATGCAAATCAGCCATCAAATACAAAAAGAACTAAAAATTAATAGATATGATATGACTCTCCATGAACATTATTAAGTAGAAAAGAAATGTGTCAGATCCCTCACTGATATAAGTAAAAAAATTTTTTACTAAAAACAATTTAGTGACTCTAGACATTATACAATGGCAACATGGAAAGTGATAAGAATTATGATGCCAAATGGAAAGACCACCTCAGAAAGTTACGAAAATATCACGGAGTTGAAAGACAAAGTGGAAAACTTTAATAACTATATTGCTAACACTGGGAGAAATACATGAGAAAATGCAAGAAAATATCAACTCATTGAAAATGAGTAATTTCTTAAATGACAATTCTTCCAATGTAAACATAAGAGATTACTTCAAGATCAATCCTCTTGATTGTGCTACCCTAATTCTTACCATAAAGAGCCTAAGAAACTCTGGCTCTTATGGTCCAGATGGTATACCATTTTAATTCACCAATGATGCTTTACCCATGATTGTATCTTATATTTTAATTATTATAAACACCTCTGTTGTTGCTAAAAGGTTTCCTGAGTCTTGGAAAAAACACATGTAATACCTCTGCATAAAAAGGGGTACAGAGAAGATGTGACAAACTATCGTCCCATTTCCCTGCTATCCATATTCTCAAAAATATTAGGAAAAAATGTTTTATACCAACTAATGTCGTATCTAGAGACAAATAGACTATTAGCTTTAACCAACATTGCTTCAGATCGAAACTCTCGATGGAAACTGCACTGCTCAGAGCTACTAATAGAATTTATAATTGTTGCGGTTATACGTCACGGACTCCCTTTTCTACCATGGGCTAGGAAGGTTGCCTTCTAGCAGATGTAATCGTTACCCTGAGTGCATGCCCTTTCTAGCCACAGACCGTGATGGGGCACGAACCTTCGACCTGACTCCTCAAAATTGCGGATGACCACTAGAGCTATGGTGACTACACTAATAGAATTTATAATAATATAGATAAAAAAAATCTCTCTGCTTGTTTTATTAGACTTATTAAAAGCCTTCGACAGTGTAAACCATGAAAATCTTATTAACAAATGTACTAACCTGAATGCTGACCCAACCTGGTTTTGAGATTTGTTCATTGATGTTCTCCCTTGAGGGTGAGCGGACCTTCCCTTTTTGGCCCGCAGGTGGGATAAGATTTGTTAATTGAAGGTGGTATTCGCTCTTGAGGGCGAATGGGGTTTCCTAGTTTGGTGCGGAGGTGGGGTGATATTTGCTTATTGTTGGTGGTATTCGCTCTTGAGGGCGATCGGACTTTCCTATTTTGGTCCGCAGGTGAGGTTGTGCAAAACTGTAAAGATAGTGGAAAACATAAGTGTTCAATTGAGGATTATTAGTTTACATCAAACATTTTAATGAATTCCTGTTTTGGTGGTGAAAGAGGGTTATTACATAGTTATCTTAGTGGAGGGTATTGACTGATGATATTCAGTAGACTGTTCATGTAGTTGTTTGTTGCTAGTCTGATTATGGAGCTAGCAACATGAAGGGCATTTGGATCTTCGCTGGATGTTGCGGGAGCACCAGTTTTCCGTCGAATTTCTGAAAAGAAATCGCATTCAAGGATGTAGTGGAGCAGTGAATGTGGTGAGGCTACCTGGCAGAAGGTGCATTCCCTGATGATGTCATCCACTATTCGCCAGGTGCACTTGTACCCGAGTCTCAGACGGTACACATTGACCTCCGTGCTTTATCGAAGGTTCTTAGGCAGGGTGATTCGCTGAAGATCAGTGGTGTCTTTGTACCACCAGGTGGAGGGGGAGCCAATGTCAGTGCACAGGTTGTGTTTACTTATTAAGACGTTAAGTAGTGACTTGGTGGATTTGGTTTTTATCTGTTGACTCCCAGGAGGCAGATATATTTGGATTTCTGCTCTAAGGGTGGCTTGCTGGGCAGCTTGATCGGCTTCCTCATTTCCCTTGATGCTGACGTGGCTGGGAATCCAGGCAAGAGTGATAGCTTTTCCAAGGCTGGTTGTCCTGTGGTAGTGGCTGAGAATGGTGGTGATGATACATACATTGTCTCTGAGGAGTGGCTTCTTGATTGCCTGTAAGGCAACCTTAGAGTCAGAGAGAATTAGGGCGTAGTCAGCTCCTTGCTGGGTGAAGAAGTCGAGGCCGTTGGCTATGGCAACAAGCTCAGTCTGGAGCGATGAGCAGGAGTTTGACAGTCTCCAGGATTGGACGTGGTTTCCGGTGGTGAAGGCGGCGGCTAAGGCTCCAGTTTCTTGATTTACTGAGCCATCGTTTTAGAAGACTTGAGAGTTCGGCCTGCTCCAACTCTGAATTTTGTCCTTATATATGTTTTTAAGGACAAGCAGGTTTACCAAGCTTTTGGGGTTGCCAGGGAGCTCAATCTTTATGCCGAGTGGTTGGTCATTCCATGGGGGTGGGCATCGGTATTCAGGAAGTGGAGTGTCCTAATCTTGGCCAGGATGTCCTCCCTGACTGGTAGTTCTTGCAGGCCAACGCAGACCTTGGCTGCCCATGTTCTAGGATGAAGGTCGGCATAGCGATTGAGGGCTAGCTGGAGATATGTGCCCGCTAGGCATTTATGTTGGGCTGTGGTGGTTTTGGCCACAAAGAGGGTCAGTCTTTGCTGAGCTCTGAGTTTGAATGGCATGAGTCCCGATTCCATCTAGATGTTTTCTCTCTTGGCCCACATGGGGGCTCCTAGCATGGTACGCATGGCGTTGTTTTGAATGACTTCTATCTTGTCCCATTGTTGGTCTTTTAGTAGCCAGAGTGTGGGACAAGCATAGTCTATGAGGCTGCATATGGCTTGTACATAGAAGGTTTTGAGGACATTAAAGGATGCAAAACCATAGTAGAGGCCCAACATCTGACGAAGGACCGCTTGTCGCTGGCTGCATTTGTCGGGCAAGTGTTGAATTTCAGGTCCAGTGCTTAGTTTGCCATTGATGATTACACCCAGGTATCGGTGCTTGGCAACCCAGTCAAAGGCTCGTTACCTATGACCAGATTAGTGTCTGGTCTCCACTGGTGTATGGGAAGGGCCTTGGTTTTGCGGGCATTGATTTTAACTCCAAGGGAGATGGAGGCTTGGTGAATCTTGGTGAAGCAGCGCTGGGTTTTGTTGGAGCTTCTGTAGCCTATTGTGACAAGGGTAAAGCCATCAGCATAACTGAAGAGTTTGGCTCCATGTGGTAGTGTGATGTCCATGAGTTTTTCCATGAGGCAATTAAAGCGGAAGGGGCTAAGGATTCCACCTTGGGGGGTCCCATTTTCGTGGTCTTTGTAGGTGAAGTAGTGCACTACGGTTTTGTAGACTCTGCTTGATCTATGAGAGAAAGTTTCCTTTGATCTGCTTTGCAATGAGAGCTGAGAGTATCTCTTGCAAATTGGCTAGTTCAAAGACCTTCTCTAGGTCTAGGAAAATGATGTATTCACGGTAGTTGTTGATATATGATAGCATGGAGGCTATGCATTCTGAGGTGCCTACGCTAGGCTGATAGGCAAATATCTTTTCTGCGAAGGGTGGGCATTTCTAGCGGACTCTGTTAAGTACCATCTTTTCTGCCGTCTTGCTCAGGCAGCTTAGGAAGGAGATGGGGTGAGGGTTGTCAGGGTCCTGTGGTTTTGGGATGGGCTGCATGTCCGCTCTGTTCCATGAGGATGGTCTGATTCTTCGTGTGTATGTTGAATTAATCAGAGAGAGCAGAGCAAGCTCCCCTTGGGGGCCCATATTTTGAATCATTGTGTATGTGATTCTATCAGCACCTGGGGCTGTGTTCTCAGAGCTTTTGCTTACTCTTTGTAGCTCAGTCAGAGAGAAGGGGGCATCTGTTTGGTCTTTAGTGTTGATGGCTTCTTTTATATATTCCCATCTTGCCATGGTGAGGTCCTGAAGAGTTGTTCTGGTGGTGATGGGGAGCTGGTTGGAGCTTGCTCTTTCCGTGAATTTGACGGAGAGTTCTTCTGATGCCCTGCTAGGATCCCTGTGGGGGATGGATTTAGGAAGTTTATCTTTAGCAAAGGAGTTAATGCTCCTCCACATCTGGCCCACAGAGGTGTGAGCATCGAGGGTGGAACACCACTCTAGCCATTATTTCCTCTTAATAGTGCATGTCTCTTCATGGATATGTTCTTTGACTGCCTGGAGAGTGCGGTAGGAGTCTTCAGTGCGAAGTTTTCTGTGTATTTTCTGGGTGATGTTGAGCCGGTGATTGAGTTCTTTAACTCTCTCACGGTAGTACCATCTGTCCCGATGAGTGGTGTGCTGTGGTTTACAGAGGGGATGGAGGAGCTTGCTGCAGCTTGCAGGGCATTGACTAGCTCGGCCTCTGCTTGGTCAATGTCTTCGGATGGTGTGTAGGCTGAAAACCAATTGCTGAGGTGCTCCTGGAATTGGCCCCAGTCGGCCTTCTTGAAATTCCATCGAGGAGGAGGAGCAGGGATTTGAAAGATTTCAGGAATTGGCAGCGTGAAATGGATCCGGTAGTGGTCGCTTGTAACCAGGGAATGAACTCTCCATGTGGCGTCTTGCCTTAGGGAGTTGGAGACAAAGGTGATGTCCAGTATTCCACCTCTGTCATGAGTTGGTTCATGATTATTGAGAAGGGAGACGTCTTCTTGGTCGTCCAGCAGGCTCATGATGTGCCTGCCTGCAGCACAGGGGTGCTCATACCTGAATCTTGGATGGTGCGCATTGAAATCGCCTCCTATTACCAAGTCACGATGACTGGCTAGCCCGAAGAAGGTAGTCAGGTCTAAGCCACCATCGTGTTGTCTGTAAATGTTGCACAGATCTATGCAGCTGCCCTGAAGTTTGATGTTAACAGTGAGGACGTGGACAGCTTCGCTGCAGAAGACTAATCGGGTTATTTCCTTGGCTAATAAGTTTTTCTTGATGAAGGTGACGCTGCCTATGTTCTTCCCTGGAGACCAGTGCTGGTAGAATCCTTTGTATCCTGAGATTTTTGGAGTGTTTTGCTCTGTGGACAGGGTTTCTTGAACCATGATGACATCTATGTTGTCAGATTTGGCAATACCTTCAAGATGTTGTACCTTGTGTCTGAGACCCTGGGCATTCCAGCGTAGGATCCCGATATTAGTCATCTTGATGATTTAAGGAGGTGGAGGTGGTAGGAGTGGTGGTTTGTTGAAGCTGGCGGTGGGTTCTGGAGACGAGGGCTTGGGCAACGACAGAATGGGCTACTTTGATGACTTGATTGTAGGCATCTTGAGGAGATGCGTCGGTTTCAAGGAGTCGAATGGCTGCCAGCATGGCCTGAGTAAGAAGGTTGGTGAGCTCATTATCTGTGAAGAGGGTTTGTTGTTGGGAAGAGGAGGCAAAGGAAGGTGTCTGAATAGGCTGTTGAGGTGTAGGAGTATGGGATTTAAGTCTGGGGTCCCGGGACCTGGTGTGGTGAGTGGGTGTGTGTGTGGTTGTACAATATGCAGAAAAACACTCAGCTACTCCTTAGTGGTGATATTAATAATCTCCCAGAGCTAACCTTAAGAGCAAAACACCGTGTCAAAAATTAAAACCTATTTTCAAGAAATTGGGCTGTTAATTAATGAAATTAAAACATAATGCATGTTTATTGGTTCAAGGTAGTTATAGCACAAATTCCAGAGCAAATAGTTTTTGCGACAATAACATTACACCTTGCAAAACAGTAAAATATCTAGGAATTTACTTTGATAACTACATGTTGTTTCAATCCCATATAGATAAAGTATGCAAAAAGGTAACAAGAACTCTAATGTACTTATCACGTATAAAAGACAATTTTGAGACTACCGCTCGAATAACGGTTGTCGAATCTCTAGCCCTAAGTCACATTAACTATTGCACAACTGTATGGGGAGCTACCAATAAGACACAGATAATAGAATACAGAAGCTTATTAATTTTGCAGCTCGAGTTGCCTTGGGAGGAATAAGAAAATATGGCCACATCACACCTGCTCTCAAAAAACTTGGGTGGCTGCGGGCAGAAAAGGTCGCCTATGCTATTTACCTTTTTGTATACAAAATTTTGAACCATCATTATCCTCACTGGTTATTTAATTTCAAAGCAGTCAAGAATATAAGGGGAACCAACACAAGACAGAGTAGTGAGGTCTTTATTCATAGAACAAACACAGATGCAGTTTTCAGAGATGATCACTATTGAAGGGCTAACACTCTGGAACAATATTCCAGAACATCTTAAATATTAATTCTCCTTCACAGCTTTCAATGGCAAACTATATAGATTTCTTTTGGACAAATAGTTACTGCTCACACACTAATCAAACTTAATGACTTAATGTTATTTCCCTTAACACTAACCATTATATATGTAAATGGATATCACCTTCTCTGATTCGTAAGTTAAGAATCAATTATTCTCATTGTAAGTAATACATATATGGTGATGATGTCAATAATAACAATCCTGTATCGAGTGTTATTGTTTGTTTGTTTGTTCCGGTTTTATGTCACAGACTCCTTTTTACTTATTATTAAATTTTTTGTTAACATTTTTATTACTAGTATGATTATTGTTATTTTTATACACATCTGTTAACTCAAGGTACTCTTCATTTTATATGAATGCTATATCTCTATTCACTGTATGTATTGCTATCTTACTTATTAGTTCAATTAACATGTCTACATATAAGTGTACTCTTAGTTCTGTAAAAGAGTAACCATTGCCAAATGGAAATATATGTTTGTTTGCTTGTTTGTTTGTTTGTTTATATATGACTATAAGAAGCAAGGGCATAAGAGTCTAAAAATATGTG
>JAXCGZ010017885.1:27500-35345 GCA_037179515.1 Halocaridina rubra | reverse complement strand
ACACACATACTTGCAGACATACAGTCATAAGTATATAGACATATTCATACACACACATGGTTGCATACCTGAAGCATACATACTTAACGAGATTTATAGATAGATAAAATGATAGACAGACAGACAGATAGATAGATAGATAGATAGATAGATAGATAGAGATAGATAGATAGAGATAGATAGATAGATAGAGAGAGAGAGAGAGAGAGAGAGAGAGAGAGAGAGAGAGAGAGAGAGAGAGAGAGAGAGAGAGAGAGAGAGAGAGAGAGAGAGAGAGATCCGTGTGTACGCAAACTTTTCCCGGATAAAATATATATCATTGGCATGTGTATAATCTCTCTTCAAAAATATTTCTTTTAATTTATAATTATTCTAATTAACTGTTACTGGCTTTACGTCACGGACTCCCTTTTCTACTACCACACACCAGCTCTCAATGAACTTGGGTGGCTGCGGGCAGAAAATAAGGTCGCTTATGCTATTTATGTTTTTGTATTCAGAATTTTGGACCATCATTATCCTAGCTGGCTATTTGATTTAAAAACAGTCAGGGATATAAGGGGAACTAACACAAGACAGAGCAGTGAGCTCTTTATTCACAGAACAAACACAGAAGCAGGTTCAAAGATGATCACTATCAAAGGGCCAACACTCTGGAATAATATTCCAGAGCATCTTAAAAATGCATCCTCCTTCACAGCTTTCAAAGGCAAACTATATAATATTCTTTTGGACAAATAGTTGCTGCTCATTAAGAACTAAGTATTCTCATTGTAAGGAAACAAATATGGAAATGATGCCGATAATAACGATTCTGTATCTAGTGGCATACTTACTACTTTATTATTAACATTATTGTTAACATTTTTATTACAGCATTATTATTTTCTATGAAAGCTACATTTAATTTAACTATATGTCTAACCCTCTTATTTATTAGTTTAATTACATGTCGACTTATAAGTTACTATTAATGTTGAATAACCATTGTACAAAATGGAAATAAATGTTTTTGTTTGTTTTGTTTGTTTGTTTGTTCTACTTAGGGCTGGGACGGTAATTTCTTATGAAGGATTTTGGTTTTGGCAAGTGTGACCGTTACCCTGAGTGAATGCCCTTTCTAACCTCAGAACGTGACGATCCGCAAGCCCTCGACCTGATGAATCAGAGTCGCCAACGTTACCACTTCGCCTCGGTGGCCACAATTATTCTAATTAATTGAAGGGTGACCGTTACCCTGAGTGAATGCCCTTTCTAACCTCAGACCGTGACGATCCGCAAGCCCTCGACCTGATGAATCAGAGTCGCCAACGTTACCGCTTCGCCTGGGTAGCCACAATTATTCTAATTAATTAAAGTGTGACCGTTACCCTGAGTGAATGCCCTTTATAACCTAAGACTGTGACGATCCGCAAGCCCTCGACCTGATGAATCAGAGTCACCAACGTTACCACTACGCCTCGGTGGCCACAATTATTCTAATTAATTAGATAAAGTGTGACCGTTACCCTGAGTGAATGCCCTTTGTAACCTAAGACTGTGACGATCCGCAAGCCCTCGACCTGATGAATCAGAGTCGCCAACGTTACCACTACGCCTGGGTAGCCACAATTATTCTAATTAATTAAATAAAGTGTGACCGTTACCCTGAGTGAATGCCCTTTCTAACCTCGGACCGTGACGATCCGCAAGCCCTCGACCTGATGAATCAGAGTCGCCAACGTTACCACTACCCCGCGGTTGCCACAATTATTTTAATTAAAGTGTGACCGTTACCCTGAGTGAATGCCCTTTCTAACCTTAGACCGTGACGATCTGCAAGCCCTCGACCTGATGAATCAGAGTCGCCAACGTTACTGCATCGCCTGGGTAGCCACAATTATTCTAATTAATTAAATAAAGTGTGACCGTTACCCTGAGTGAATGCCCTTTCTAACCTTAGACCGTGACGATCTGCAAGCCCTCGACCTGATGAATCAGAGTCGCCAACGTTACCGCTACGCCTGGGTGGCCACAATTATTCTAATTGATTAAATAAAGTGTGACCGTTACCCTGAGTGAATGCCCTTTCTAACCTTAGACCGTGAGGATCCGCAACCCCTCGACCTGATGAATCAGAGTCGCCAACGTTACCACTGCGCCTCGGTGGCCGCAATTATTCTAATTGATTAAAGTGTGACCGTTACCCTGAGTGAATGCCCTTTCTAACCTCAGACCGTGACGATCCTCAAGCCATCGACTTGATGAATCAGGGTCGCCATCGTTACCACTACGCCTCGGTGGCCGCAATTATTCTAATTGATTAAATAATCAATTCTGTAATTAATAATTCGGTAATTAATTAAATCAGTAATTAATTAATTCGGTAATTAATTAATTCGGTAATTAATTAATTCGGTAATTAATTAATTCGGCAATTAATTAATTCGGTAATTAATTAATTCGGTAATTATTTAATTCGGTAATTAATTAATTCGGTAATTAATTAATTCGGTAATTAATTAATTCGGTAATTAATTAATTCGGTAATTATTTAATTCGGTAATTAATTAATTCGGTAATTAATTAATTTATGTATTTACAGAATTAATTAATTATTTTTTATTCTCTTATTCTCAATATGTCTTTATTTAACACTCAGTACGTGACGACTTCGAGACAGAGCAAGATTATGTCGTCATTGAAGGCAATTTCTCATATTATCTCTCTAGTGCCAGTAAGTGACAGCACCTTCTGGGTGCCATTATATGCTAGGTCCCACTGGGCTCTGGTTCCAGAGGGTTCTGGGTGCCAGAAGGGTGTAGGTTCCAATGACTTCCAGTTTCCAGTGAGTTTCAGGTGCCGGATGGTTCTAGGCACTAGAGAATTCTAAGTTCTAGTAGGTTCTGGGTGCCATTGGGTTCTAGGAGCCAGTTGGTTGTAGGTGTCAGTCGGTTCTGGGTGCCAGTGGGTTCTGGCTCCAGTAGGTTCTGGGTGCCAGTGGGTTCTGGGTGCCAGTGGGTTTTGGGTGCCAGTAGGTTCTGGGCTCCAGTAGGTTCTGGGTGCTATTGGGTTCTGTGCTCCAGTAGGTTCTGGGTGCCAGTGGGTTCTGGGCTCTAGTAGGTTCTGGGCTCCAGTAGGTTCTGGGTGCCAGTGGGTTCTGGGCTCTAGAAGGTTCTGGGTGCCAGTGGGTTTTGGGCTCCAGTAGGTTCTGGGTGCCAGTGGGTTCTGGGCTCCAGTAGGTTCTGGGTGCCAGTGGGTTCTGTGCTCCAGTAGATTCTGGGTGCCAGTGGGTGTTCCAGGAGGTCTAGATTAGCCCTAGTGGATGACGGAGTGAGAGTTCGGACAAGTGTGTCACTAGATTTTTGCCTGACTGTAAAAACTAGTTAAGTTCTAGTACAGTTGTTCCACTCTTGCTTTGTTTTCCCTGTTTTCAAAACTACTGCTACTACTACTACAACTACTACTACTACTACTACTACTACTACTACTACTACTACTACTACTACTGGTAGTAGTAGTAGTAGTAGTGCGGTCTCGCCATCATCATGTTTTTGCATGACTTGAAGCCGGGGAAGCACGAAAAATTACTCCTTTCCACTAAGGTGGCTCTCTCTCTCTCTCTCTCTCTCTCTCTCTCTCTCTCTCTCTCTCTCTCTCTCTCTCTCTCTCTCTCTCTCTCTCTCTCTCTCTCTCTCCTTGAAATAACAATAGGATGAAAATAATTTATATTCTTTGTACAGCTGATATTAACACGATTTTTTTTTCTACAATATTCCTTACGTATACTGTTCATTTGGTCGAATTTTGAAAACTTTTCCTATTATCTGGCACATACATACATACATACATACATACATACATAAATACATACATATATATGTGTATGTATGAATGTATGAGAGAGAGAAAGAGAGAGAGAAATGTCTCTCTCTGTTCAGTGCAATAACTTGAGCACACACACACACACACACACACACACACACACACACACACACACACACACACACACACACACACACACACACACACACACACACACACACACACACACACAAGAACACTGATAAACCTTTTCCGAGTCAATGAAGGTTATCAGTGTATAAATTAGTGATATTTCTCGCGACATTTACAAGGAGACTGAGCTCTGTGAGTCAGAGTTAATTCAGCCTTACCCTGTTAATCTGCTTTTTCTTCTTTCTTTCTCGAGGGTTAATGCATCCTATCCACTTTATTTTGAATGCTTTTAGGAGTAATAATAATAATAATAATAATAATAATAATAATAATAATAATAATGACGATGAAAATAATTTCATTTCTACTACTACTGATACTACTACTACTACTACTACTACTACTACTACTACTACTACTACTACTATTATTATTATTATTATTATTATTATTATTATTATTATTATTGCAATTAAAATTATTATTATTATTATTATTATTATTATTATTATTATTATTATTATTATTATTATTATTATTGCAATTAAAATTATAATTAATATTATTATTATTATTATTATTATTATTTAATTTAATAAGTAAGCTGTAACAAGCACTTCTTTGCAATGAGATAATATATATAAAATAAATAGGTTGGCCCATGGCACTACCGGCCGTTGCGATACTACAGTTGAAGGGTCTTGTGAACTTAACCAAGACTGTCCATGACCGGTCGATGTTAAGTCTTCCTTCAGTTACGGTTCTCTTTCTATGCCTACATCAACACCAAATATTCTTGGATATTCGTTACACATGTCTTATTATTCCTTCACATCTGACAAGTCACAATACTCTCAATCTCTGTTTCGCTTTACTTTTGGTGTTCTTCGTGCCCAGGCCCGATGAGGGCAGATTTTTTTTTTCTTTTGCCGTCCTGGTGTCAAAATCGTTTATATATATATATATATATATATATATATATATATATATATATATATATATATATATATATATATATATATATATATATATATACTCCATGCTGGGTTTCTTGCGAGACGAGATAACCTACGATGATGCAATATAAACACACACACATACACACACACATTATATATATATATATATATATATATATATATATATATATATATATATATATATATATATATATATATATATATATATGTGTGTGTGTGTGTGTGTGTGTGTGTGTGTGTGTGTGTGTGTGTGTGTGTGTGTGTGTGTGCTTTATCTGAGCATATATCTTATATATACAGATAGATTACTAGACAGAGAGATGTAATAAGATAAGGTGAACGAAATAAACATGTTTCCTATTTCATAGTAGGAAAGGAACCACATGCCCTACAGCTCTGCACCTTGAAAATAATACACTCTGTGTTAGTCTCTGAAAATTGTATTATTGGTGGTATTTTTATCCTTATTATTATTATTATTATTACTAAGCTAGTTATTTTTTCAATTAGTATTATCATCACTGCTGTAAATATGATTATTATCAATTATTGTTATTATTATTATTATTATTATTATTATTATTATTATTATTATTATTATTATGTTGATGAAGACAAGACTGCATCTTTCAGTATCAAATCAAATCAAAATCAAATCAAAACATTTATTTCCATTTTGTACAATGGTTATTCAACATTAATAGTAACTTATAAGTAGACATGTAATTAAACTAATAAATAAGAGGGTTAGACATATAGTTAAATTAAATGTAGCTTTCATAGAAAATAATAATGCTGTACTAAAAATGTTAACAATAATGTTAATAATAAAGTAGTAAGTATGCCACTAGATACAGGATCGTTATTATCGGCATCATTTCCATATTTGTTTCCTTACAATGAGAATAATTAGTTCTTAATGAGCAGCAACTATTTGTCCAAAAGAAAACTATATAGTTTGCCTTTGAAAGCTGTGAAGGAGGATGCATTTTTAAGATGCTCTGGAATATTATTCCAGAGTGTTGGCCCTTTGATAGTGATCATCTTTGAACCTGCTTCTGTGTTTGTTCTGTGAATAAAGAGCTCACTGCTCTGTCTTGTGTTGGTTCCCCTTATATCCCTGACTGCTTTTAAATCAAGTAACCAGCTAGGATAATGATGGTCCAAAATTTTGAATACAAAAACATAAATAGCATAAGCGACCTTATTTTCTGCCCGCAGCCACCCAAGTTTATTGAGAGCTGGTGTGATGTGGTCATATTTTCTTATTCCTCCCAGGGCAACTCGAGCTGCAAAATTAATAAGCTTCTGTATTCTGTTTATCTGAGTCTTAGTGGTAGATCCCCAAACAGTTGTGCAGTAATTAATGTGACTTAGGGCTAGAGATTCAACAACAGTTATTCGAGTGGTAGTCTTAAAATTGTCTTTTATACGTGATAAGTACATTAATGTTCCTGTAACCTTTTTGCATACTTTATCTATGTGGGAATCAAACAACATGTGGTTATCAAAGTGAATTCCTAGGTTTTTGACTGTTTTGCTAGGTGTGATAATATTGTCGCAAAAATTAATTGTTGTGTTTTCTGGAATTTGTGCTATGTGGAACCTTGAACCAATAAATATGCACTGTGTTTTACTTTCGTTAATTAACAGCCCAATTTCTTGGAAATAGGTTTTAATTTTTGACAGAGTGTTTTCTGCTCTTAAAGTTAGCTCTGGGAGGTTATTAATATCACCACTAAGGAGTAGTTGAGTGTCATCTGCATATTGTAGGACTAGACAGTCAGAAATGAAAGAAGATAGATCATTTACGTAAATGGAGAAGAGGATAGGACCAAGTACTGATCCCTGTGGAACACCGAATGATACATCCTTTGGCACAGAGATAATGTTGTTAAGACGTATGGACTGTTTACGATTAGATAGATACTCGCTAAACCAGCTTGGATCAATATTTAAGTTAATACATTCACTTAAAAGAATTTCATGGTTTACACTGTCGAAGGCTTTTGATAAGTCTAACAAAATTAGTATAGATATTTTTTTCATATCTATATTATTATATATACTATTCGTAACTTTAAGCAGTGCAGTTTCCGTCGAGAGTTTTGGTCTGAAACCATGTTGGCTAATCGTTGATTCTAAATATTACATAAGGTGGCATGCAACAATTTTTTCTAATATTTTAGAGAAAATGGGTAGCAGGGAAATGGGACGATAGTTTGTCACATCTTCTTTGTCCCCCTTTTTATGCAGAGGTATTACATGTGATAATTTCCAAGAGTCAGGAAACTTTTTAGTAACAATGGAAGTGTTCATAATAGTTAGAATATAGGATGCAATCATGGGTAGAGCATCTTTGATGAACTGAAATGGTATACCATCTGAACCATAAGAGCCAGAGTTTCTTAGGCTCTTTATGGTAAGAATTAGGGTAGCACAATCTATAGGAGTTAGCTTGAAGTACTCTCTTGTGTTTTCATTGGAAGAATTGTCATTTAAGCAATTACTCATATTCACTGAGTTGATGTTTTCTTGAGTTTTTTCATATGTATTTTTGCCAACGTTAGCAAAATAGTTATTAAAGTTATCTGCTTTGTCTTTCAACTCCGTAATATTTTCATAACTTTCCGAGGTACTCTTTTCATTTGGTATCATGCTTCTTATCACTTTCCATGTTGCTGCTGTATCATGTCTAGAGTCATTAAATTGTTTTTTGTAAAAGTCTTTTTTACTTACACTGATGAGAGATCTGACACGTTTCTTTTCTGTTTTATAACGTTCTCGGAGAGTCATATCATATCTATTCATTTTTAGCTCTTTTTGTATTTGATTTCTGATTTGCATTGCCTCTTTGATGTCATTAGTTAGCCAGGGGGCTGAGGGGCGGGTTATTTTTCTTGTTACAATGGGTGCACAACTATCTAAG
>JAXCGZ010017885.1:10000-17500 GCA_037179515.1 Halocaridina rubra | reverse complement strand
GTAGAAAATACCCCACCCCCTCAGATTGCAGTGATAGAAGCTCAAGGGCCGGTATTAGAGAACATCAACCTTACAGCCACAGAGGTATGCAAAGCGCTGATGGATTTAGATGTTCATAAAGCTACAGGTCCTGATGACATATCCCCTCATGTGCTTAAAAAATGCGCAAACACAATATCAGTGGCACTAAGTATCATATTTAAGGAGTCACTGGAGTCGGGGGAGATTCCAAGATGCTGGAAACAAGCAAATGTGATACCTATCTTCAAAAAGGGAAGGAGGGATACGGCTCTGAACTATAGACCAGTTTCCTTGACCAGCATAGTTTGCAAAGTTATGGAGAAACTACTAAGGAAACATATCTCTCTTCACTTGGAATCCTTCAACTTTTTGTCAGTGAGGCAACATGGCTTCAGAGAAGGAAGATCAACAGTAACAAACTTATTAGAATTTTATGATGAGGTAAGGGAAATCTTACAGGAAAGAGAGGGCTGGGCAGATTGCATATTCCTAGACTTCCAGAAAGCGTTTGACACTGTTCCACATGGGAGACTTATTAGGAAGCTGCAATCAATGGCTAGAATAGGTGGAAATGTCTTGGAATGGATAAAAACTTACTTAGAAGGAAGGGAACAGAGGGTTAGAGTAAGACACTCAGTGTCTGAATGGAGAAGAGTTAGTAGTGGAGTTCCACAGGGTTCAGTTTTAGGGCCACTTTTGTTCCTTGTATATGTAAATGACCTACCAGAGTGTGTAAATTCATTCATGAATATGTTTGCAGATGATGCAAAGATTGTGAAGAAAGTAAAAAACGAGAACAATGGTAGAGAACTTCAGGAGGATCTAAATAATCTGCATGAGTGGTCAGAAAAGTGGCTAATGAAATTCAATACCTCAAAATGTAAGGTAATGAGAATGGGTACAAGTGCAAGAAGGCCCAAGCTTGACTACTCGGTGGCTGGAGTACAACTTCAAGAGACAGAAAATGAGAGAGATCTAGGAGTAAACATACTGGCAGATTTGTCTCCAGAAATACATATAAATGGCATAGTAAGGGCAGCATATGCATTCTTATCAAATGTAAGGGTAGCCTTCAGGCACATGGACAAGGAAATGTTCAGAAATATTTATGTAACCTATGTGAGGCCAAAACTCGAATATGCAGCCCCCTTTTGGAATCCGCACTTGAAAAAGCACATAGCTAAGCTTTGAAAAAGTTCAAAGACATGCCAAGAAACTGGTGCCAGAAATACGCAATCTCGGTTATGATGAGAGGCTGAGGGAATTAGACTTGCCATCACTCGAAGCTAGAAGAGTAAGGGGGGATATGGTGACAGTCTTTAAATTCCTTCATGGTTATGATAGAGTGGATAGGGATCGATATTTCGATATGGCTGGCTCTAGAACTAGAGGTCATAGTTTGAAGCTTCGTAAGAAAACTTGTTTGCAGGATGTAAGGAAATAGTTTTTCAGTGTAAGAGTAGTTGATAATTGGAATTGGCTAAGCGAGGAGGTAGTTAATGCTATCTCAATCCATAGTTTTAAGGACAGGTACGATAAGTATCACTAAGTCTAAAATGGAACCGATCAGGAGACGGGAAGATACGAGCTTTGGGCTCTTTCCCGTAAACACAATTAGGTAATCACAATTAGGTAATCACACACACGCACGCACACACACACACACACACACACACACACACACACACACACACACACACACACACACACACACACACACATCTAGAGAGCGAGGAGGCGTGTGTGTAGAACTGCTATAAAAGGTTTGCATCAGCCCCAACCGGGTCACATGTTGATACCGCACACGTGGGGCGTTTGCCAATCCTTTCTTTTGAATCCCCCACAAACCATTGTTTTTGAGAGAGAGAGAGAGAGAGAGAGAGAGAGAGAGAGAGAGAGAGAGAGAGAGAGAGAGAGATTTGCGTTCTTTCTTCTTCTTCTTCTTCTTCTTCTTCTTCTTCTTCTTCTTCTTCTTCTTCTTCTTCTTCTTCTTCTTCTTCTTCTTCTTCTTCTTCTTCTTCTTCTTCTTCTTCTTCTTCTTCTTCTTCTTCTTGTCTTTAATGAATTAAAAATTTTATAATTTACGCAAAATTTATAATAATAAGTCCAGCGTGGTCCTTGAGTTCTAGGTTGAGAACACATTAGCTACGTACATACATCAATACATACATACTTATAAATGCAATTGCACATGCATAAATTCATATATACACACAAAAATACATATATACATACATAACATACATGCAGGCGTAAACATAGACACACATATATACATACAGGAATACACGTTGACACATACATACAGGTATACATACAGGTATACACATAGACACATGCATACATACAGGCATACACATAGACATACATGCATACATACAGGCATACACTTAGACATACATACATACTTATATACAGGCTTACACATAGACACACATACATGCAGGTGTGCACATAGACACATACATACATACAGGAATACACGTTGACAGATACATACATACAGGTATGCACATAGACACATACATACATACAGGCATACACATAGACATACATACATATATACAGGCATACACATAGACATATACATACATATATATGCAGGCATACACATAGACATGTACATACATACATACATACATACATACATACATACACACACAAGCTTTCGTGTTCACCGTTAGTATCATCACAAAACTACCCATTATTACTTTATATTAGTATTAATCGAAGCGTAAAGACGAAGCATATGTGTGTTTTAAATGCTTCAACATATGGTGTTTAGCTCCCCCGCTGTGTTTGAGTCTCTTTGATGAACGTGTTTGGTGTTTTTTTTGTGTCTTTTTGAGTTAGAAGAATTATTTTAATATTTTTTCCTTTTGGCTTAGAAAAAACAACCAAACATCTGTTTGGGTGGTGGTAGTATAAATAACCTGTTTGTGTGTGTGTGTGTGAATTTGTGTGTATGTTTGTGAAGGTGTTTGTGTGTGTATGAACTTTTTTCCTCTTTCATATGCATATATAATTATTATTATTATTATTATTATTATTATTATTATTATTATTATTATTATATTATTACTATTATTACTGTTATTATTATTGTTATTATTATTATTATTATTATTATTATTATTATTATTATTATTTTTGTCACTGATTACTGAATAATAATATTAATAATAATAATAATAATAATAATAATAAGCTATAATTTATTATTATTATTATTATTATTATTATTATTATTATTATTATTATTATTATTATTATTATTATACACTAATATTGCAATTACAAGCTTTGCTCTTTCCTTTTACAAAGAAAGTAATATATAGCAATAATAATAATAATAATAATAATAATAATAATAATAATAATAATAATAATAACAATAATGTTAATAATAATAATGCATTATATTCGAAGTGAAATGTTTAACAAGTAGTGGAAAGGAATTTGGTGTGTGTGTGTGTGTGTGTGCGTGCGCGCATTGTTTCAGAAGATTATTACAATAAACTTGTTCGTTTATTGGTGCTCATGAAATATATTACTCTGAATTGAGAATTCTTTTCATACATTTCAATTCATTCAATATTTAGTGAAAGGAAGATTGCTAAATTATTATTTTATTATTATTATTATTATTATTAGTGTTATCATTATTATTATTATTATTATTATTATTATTATTATTATTATTATTATTATTAGTGTTATCATTATTATTATTATTATTATTATTATTATTATTATTATTATTATTGTTGTTGTTATCATTATTATTATTATTATTATTATTATTATTATTATTAGTGTTATTATTATCATCATTCTTCTTATTATAATATTATTATAACATTACTTATGATGATGATGATGATAATAATAATAATAATAATAATAATAATAATAATATTATTATTATTATTATTATTATTATTATTATTATTATTATTATTATTCCGGTTTTACGTCACGGACTCCCTTTTCTACCAAGGGCTAGGACGTTTGCCTTCTTGCGAAGGACTTGTTTTGGCAGATGGAATCGTTACCTTAAGTGCATGCCCTTGCTAACCTCAGACCGTGACGGGGCGCGAACCCTCGACCTGACGCCTCAGAGTCGCGGACGCTACCGCTTGTCCCACGGTGACTGAAATAATAATAATAATAATAAATAATAATAATAATAATAATAATATAATAATAATGATAATAATAAGATTATCCGGTGAAAGTGTGATCGCTAAATTTATTTCTTTTGATCTTAAATACACACACACACACACACACACAATTTTTTATTTACTAATCATTGATTGTGATGAGATTCCAACCATTACGCTATATTATGACAATCTCTCTCTCTCTCTCTCTCTCTCTCTCTCTCTCTCTCTCTCTCTCTCTCTCTCTCTCTCTCTCTCTCTCTCTCTCTCTCTCTCTCTCTCTCATTCTGCATATTACTCTTTCTTCTCCATCTTCCTCTGCGTGTCTTCTAAGTAGACTAAATGGGGGTGGAGGGAGGGTACTGTTAATCCTCCGTTTTGTTTTTTCCTTGGAAGAGTCTAGGCATAGAAGGGCTTACTGGTCGGAAAACTACATTCAGAACCCTGGCGTAATTTTTTTTGTTTATTCGCTAAATATATTATTAAGTAGTAGGTTTGGCCATGGCACCAACAGCCTGTTGCGATACTACAGCTGATGAATCTTGTGAACTTAAATAAGACTGTCCAGGACAGTTCGATGTTAAGTCTTCCTTCGGTTACGGTTCTCTTTCTGTGCCTACATCAACACCAAATATTCTTGGATATTCGTTATACGTCTTATTATCCCTGCACATCTGACAAGTCACAATACTTCCCTTCTCTGTTTCTCGCTATGTTTTCTTCGTGCCCAGAGCCCGATGAGGATAGATAAATTTTATTGGCCCGTCCTGGTGTCACAATCATAAAAAAAAGTCAGAAGTGGAACAGGAAGTGTGTGTGTGTGTGTGTGTTTGTGTGTATGTTTTGTGAAACGAAAGTAAGAGTGAGTTGACGAAATAGAGATGAGAAACTTGATATTGGCTTATTAGGAGTTAAAGATAATATGAGAGAGAGAGAGAGAGAGAGAGAGAGAGAGAGAGAGAGAGAGAGAGAGAGAGAGAGAGAGAGAGAGAGAGGAGAGAGAGAGAGAGAGCATTTATTTGTGCGTTTTTTTTTTTAATGATTGTGACACCAGGTCGGGGAAAAAAAATTACCCTCGTCAGGCCTGGGCACAATGAAAACATAAAGAGAACGTAAAATGGGGAAGTATTGTGACTTGTCAGATGTTAAAGGATAATAAGACATGTGTAACGAATATCCAAGAATATTCGGTGTTGATGTAGGCATAGAAAGAGAACCGTAACTGAAGGAAGACTTAACATCGAACTGTCCAGGACACTCTTATTTAAGTCCACATGACCCTTCAGTTATAGTTTTGTGTGTGTATGTGTGTGTGTGTGTGCGTGTGTGTGTGTGTGTATGAGAGATAGATAGAGAGAGAGATAGATAGATAGATAGATAGATAGATAGAGAGAGAGAGAGAGAGAGAGAGAGAGAGAGAGAGAGAGAGAGAGAGAGAGAGAGAGAGAGAGAGAGAGAGAGAGAGAGAGAGAGAGAGAGAGAGAGAGAGAGATAAATCTGATAGAAGAGAGAGGATATATATCTATTAGAGATAGATAGATAGATAGAGACAGATAGACAAACAGACACATACACTATTATTTATCGCATATTGCACTTCATCATCATCATCATCATCATCACTATCATTATCTTTTACACTTATCACGTAGTATTGCATCACCGGATGGGGGGGTTGGTAGTCGGGGGGAGGTTCAGGGCAAACCCTTTAGTCATTTCCTGACCTTTATTGTTTTGTGATTCGTTGTGTGACAGCTTTTGGGTGTGATTCTGTTTCATCTTCAGAGGCTCAACATATTTATGGTGGTATTAGGTTTAGCGTTGTTGTTATGCTTCTTCTTATTCCGGTTTTACGTCACGGACTCCCTTTTCTACCAAGGGCTAGGACGGTTGCCTTCTTGCGAAGGAATTGTTTTGGCAGATGTAATCGTTACCCGGAGTGCATGCCCTTGCTAACCTCAGACCGTGACTAGGCGCGAACTCTCGACCTGACGCTTGAGCCACGGTGACTACATTTCTGGTGGTGTTAGGTTTAACTTTATTATTATTATTATTATTATTATTATTATTATTATTATTATTATTATTATTATTATTATTATTGTTATTATTATTATGTGGCATATTTGTTTGTGAATATTTTTTTATAATAGTGACACCAGGCAGGCCCAAAAAAAAAAAAAATCTAGCCTCATCGGGCCTAGGAACGAAGAAAGCATAAAAAGAAATAGAGATGGGGAATATTGTGACATGTCAGATGTGAAGGGATAATAAGACATTTGTAACGAATTACTTGCACCCTCCCAAATTACTGAAAGGAAAAATGATGAAACAGCAAAAAATACTGAAACAGTTGACAAAATTTAGTATGTTTATTATTTATTCATTTATTTTAATCTTCTTTATTTATTTATTTAGTTTATGATAAGAGAGCTTCCCACCCTTCGTGGCTTGGGTGAGGAGCATCTCTGCTCCCGAGTTGACAGTGTGGAATTGAGGAGGAGGAGGAGGAGGAGGAAGAAGAAGAAGAAGAAGAAGAAGAAGAAGAAGAAGAAGAAGAAGAAGAAGAAGAAGAAGAAGATGAAGAAGAAGAAGAAGAAGAAGAAGAAGAAGAAGAAGAAGAAGAAGAAGAAGAAGAAAAAAAAAGAAGAAGAAGAAAAAGTAGGTGTTATTATCATTATTATTATTATTATTATTATTATTATTATTATTATTATTATTATTATTATTATTATTATTATTGCTGTTGTTGTTGTTCCCTTTTAATCTTCTTCTTCTTCTTCTTCTTCTTCTTCTTCTTCTTCTTCTTCTTCTTCTTCTTCTTCTTCTTCTTCTTCTTCTTCTTCTTCTTCTTCTTCTTCTTCTTCTTCTTCTTCTTCTTCTTCTTCTTCTTCTTCTTCTTCTTCTTACTATTAGTAGAAGAAAAGGAATTTGGAGGAGAAGAATAGGTGAAATATATAAAAGATTCTTTGTGTATATTTTAGTCTCTCTCTCTCTCTCTCTCTCTCTCTCTCTCTCTCTCTCTCTCTCTCTCTCTCTCTCTCTCTCTCTCTCTCTCTCTCTCTCTCTCTCTCTCTCTCTCTCTTTTGTGCATAAACAAAGCCTTTTTCAACCTATTTGCTTCAAATGGTCAGATGCAGTACTTTCGAAAAGTCCTTTCTTTTTTCGTATCATTAACTGTAAGTTCTTTTACTTTTAATTTCTATTATTATTATTACTCTTATTATTATTACTGTTATTATTATAATAGTTGTTATTATTATTATTATTATTATTATTCCTGTTGTTGTTATTATTCTTATCGTTATTATTT
>JAXCGZ010017884.1:22500-27500 GCA_037179515.1 Halocaridina rubra | reverse complement strand
ATATATATATATATATATATATATATATATATATATATATATATATATATATATATATATATATATATATATATATATATATATATATATATATATATGTATATATATATATATATATATATATATATATATATATATATATATATATATATATATATATATATTTTTTTTTTTTTTTTTTTTTTTTTTTTTTTTTTTTTCCTTTGTGTTCAAAATATTTATTATTTATGCTGTCATTATCAATTTCTTGGTTTTTATTTTTAATGTAGATTTTTGTATATTATATTTTTATGAATGACATTAGTGCTTTTTTTTTTTGCTATTATAAAATATAAAAATATTTGATTTAACGGAGGTTTTCTCTGGGTGAGATCCATTTATTCAATTGGTATGTGTGTGTGTGTGTGTGTGTGTGTGTGTGTGTGTGTGTGTGTGTGTGTGTGTGTGTGTGTGTGTGTGTGTGTGTGTGTGTTCCGACAGATACTTGCATTATTAGATACAAAGAGAGAGAGAGAGAGAGAGAGAGAGAGAGAGAGAGAGAGAGAGAGAGAGAGAGAGAGAGAGAGAGAGAGAGAGAGAGAGAGAGAGAGAGAGAGAGAGAGAGAGAAAGAGAGGAGAGAGAGAGAGAGAGAGAGAGAGAGAGAGAGAGAGAGAGAGAGAGAGAGAGAGAGAGAGAGAGAGAGAGAGAGAGAGAGAGAGAGAGAAAATTAAAATTAATATTCGAAGAAAGGAAATAAATATTGCTTAGTACATCTCCGGATGGAGAGAACGGAAAAGAGAGGGAGAAGAAGGGGGAAGGAGCTAGTGGAGGGAGAAGAAGGGGGAGGGAGCTAGTGGAGGAGAAGAAGGGGAGGGAGCTAGTGGAGGGAGAAAAAGGGGGTAAAGGGATAAAGCATGGGAGGGAGAGAAAAAAAAGAGGGAACATGGGGTTAGGGAGACGTGAAGGAGGGGAAAAAGGGTGAATATAGAATAAATAAAAGAGGGGAAGAAATAAAAGATGGAGGGGGGAACTCGAGGAAGGGAGGGGGGACTCGAGGGAGGGAGGGGGGAATGGAATAAAACAAGAGGGGGAGGGAAGGGAGGGAACTGGATGGGAAGGTAGTGATTATGAAGGTGTTTAAGAAAGGAAAAGATTGGGGAAAAAAAAAACGTAAACAAAACAAGAGAGGGAAATATAAAAATATATGGAGGGAGGAAGAGGGATGGGAGAGGGTGGGAGAGGGTGAGAGAGGGAGAGAATATAATTACACAAGGAAGAAAAAAAATAGAAAGGGGGTTCGGGGGAGGGAGATTACGGGGGGGGAGAACTAAGGCAATAAGAGAAGGCAAGAAGAGACGGACATACGAATGAAGAAAATATATAAACAATTAAAACAAATTTAGAGAAATGTTAATAAATAAATATATAAATATATTATCTCTTTATTAATTATTAAATCAGAAGTGGTTCCTAAACTCGTGGTTTTTTGACTCCCTTGAGTATATTTATTCATTTTATTTAATTTTATTTATCATATATTTCATTTTTTTATATATTTATCACAAAATCAAATGTGGTTCTCAATCTCGTGTTCTCTGGACCCCTATGTGCTATGATGTTAATTTTATTAAATCTTATGTATTAACTTAGTTATATGCTGATCATAAGTCAGTCAGAACTCGCTAAGGCGTTATTATCTAATTTTCAAAGCATTTAATAGTGTACTCACTAACGCAGCTGAGTTAACTGGAGCATATCAAGGTAAAAATATTAACAAAACGGAATTAAAAATTATTTGATTAAATAAATTAATTGGTGCATAAATCAATAAACTAATAAAAACATACGAATAAATAAATATATAAATACCTCAAATAGGTCAAAAATAACATTAAAAAATAGCTTGCGAACCCCAAAAACGCACAGACAGAAAGACAATAGTGAGACAAATATCAGAAATGATGACTAGAATATATACATGAACAGGCGGAAACTCCAGCAGGGCAAGGGACAGGCAGGTCGGGTAGAAAAATAGAAAAGAACAGAAAAAGGGGGAGGCAAGGAATAGAAAAAAAAGGGGAGAGGGAAGGGAAAAAAAGGGGAGATAAGGGACAGAAAATAGAGAAAGGAAACAATAGAAAAAGGGATGGATGTTGTCCACTCTTAGTAAAGGCCGCTCGCCCCACAAGGGGAAAAGTAGCCTTAGCAGACGACAAATGGGGCGGGGCTAAGCTAAGCTCCACCCCTTCTTAATTTTTTCTTAATATAATGTGAGGGTTATTACTAATAATTTTGCACTTATTATTATTATTATTATTGTTATTGTTATTGTTATTGTTATTGTTATTATTATTATTATAATTATTATTATTATTATTATTATTATTATTATTATTATTATTATTATTATTATTAAATAATCACGAGTAAAATAAACCTTTTAGAATTTCGTAGAACATGAAAGATACACACATGCATGTTACAAAAGCTATATATGTATGTGTGTTTTTATGTGTGTGTGTGTGAAACATATTTTTCCAATAGCCGGGATTTGAACCTAGGACACACTTGACAATCCATAATTGTGCATAAGGCGCTCTTAATTGTACCATCAAAGGTACATAAAAGAAGAAATAAACCTCTCAGCTAACTGCTGAACCTAGGGAGTAAACACATTCTACTGAATGTCTCTCTTCATTTTACTCTCTCTTCCCAGCCTCACTCGTAGCTTCTTGCTGTATTTATTTAAATTCCCTTTGCTTTAAAGGTATCTACAATGATCAAATAAATGCATTTTCATATGTAAAAACATGAAACATATTTTAGCCTCAAGTTAGGATTTTCTCTCTAACATAAATGACAATCCATCACTGTATATAAGCTGTTACCACCTGTAAGCTATTGCGTTTACCTGATCATATATATATATATATATATATATATATATATATATATATATATATATATATATATATATATATATATAAAGTGATAGACGGATAGAAGGGGATGAAAAGAAGAGAGAGAGAGAGAGAGAGAGAGAGAGAGAGAGAGAGAGAGAGAGAGAGAGAGAGAGAGAGAGAGAGAGATAAAATCTAAAAGCAAGCACTTCTGGCTGTGCAAGATAGAACATTCAGTTTTCCGAAAAGACGTAAGGCTTAATACTAGCCAAGAGATGGAGGGGAAGGAGAAGAAAATAAAATAAAAATAGATAAATAAAAGACATAAATAAAAGACTGTTGAGAGGGGAAAGCTAAAGAAAAGGGTCAAGGGTTAAAAAGGAAGAAAAAAAAGAGATGACAAGAGGTAGAAAGAGAAAGAATAAGAAGAAGGGGAAATACTTGCAAGGGTTGAAATAGGGATGGATATAGTTGAATGTATTGTATAGGCCAATAACAAGGGTGAGCTAAGGGGCTGCCTTCGTCAATTCTTTCCAGGGATTGCTGGAAAGCATTGTGCTTCAACTGTACCTGGAGTTGTCTTGACCAATTACATATATCAAGAGGGACTGTTAGCAAGTAAAAGTTTTCCATTTGAAGCTGGAGTTCTTCTTAGATTAGATTTACACTGTTCCTCTTAAATTCGAATTATGTAAAAAGAGTGTTTACAGTTAGCCAAATCTTTCCAGAAATTGCTGGAAAGTACAGTACTGAAACAGCATCTGGTGTTGTCTTAACCAATTACATTTATCTAGGGGACTGTTAGCAAGTAAAAGTTATTTGAGACTGGAATTTCTCTTAAGCTAGATTTATACAAGTAGTGTGTAGAACACTCTCCATATCTTTCCAGGAATTGCTGAAAAGCACTATGCCCCAACAGATTCCAGGACTTATCTTGACCAATTAGATTTATATATAAAAAAAAAGATATTGTTAATGAGTACAAAACATTCTTTGAAATTTAATTTTGTCTCAACCAAGTAGATTATTACTAGAAGTGTAAAAGGCATTTGCTAATATTTTTCCAGGGATTCCTGGAAAGCGCTATGCTTCAACAGTACCTGGTGTTTTTCTTAACCAATTAGATGTAATAAAAGGAGTTGTAACGACTGTAGTTACTTCACTACTTCAAACGGAAAGCAAGAGTTATTTAACTTAATATATAAAAGAGGATGTTCACCAAAACAAGCAGAATATTGAACTGATTTAATGATCAATTTTAGGGTTATTTAGATGTACAGCTATTTCAGTGGGAGGAGTTACAAACAACCCAAGAGTAATTATTGACCCATTGAATACAACTTTAAAATAACTTAATAATTACTAAATGATTACTTATTTACAATAATTACATATTTTTATAAAAAAAATTATTTACAATTTGTACGTTTGTACAGAGTGTTTGCAAGTACAGGGCATTAGTTGAAGTTGGAAGTTCTCTTAATTTAAATTTTTCCTTGTAGCATCTAAATAATTTCCTAATTTTTTCCATTAATTGCTGGATGGTATTATGCTTCATTAGATACCGGAGTTTGTCTTAACCAAATAGATTTATAA
Organism: Halocaridina rubra; assembly: GCA_037179515.1. Lineage (NCBI taxonomy): Eukaryota > Metazoa > Arthropoda > Malacostraca > Decapoda > Atyidae > Halocaridina > Halocaridina rubra. Next base: position 23,024 of record JAXCGZ010017884.1, on the reverse strand, counting down.
AAAAAACTAAGCAGGTAGAAATTATTTTCTGAAATTAGAAGTCAACTGATAATACTAGTACAAGCAGTGCGCTACGAATCTCTGTATAAATCTATCAACAGATGTTACGGCTTGTCTGAACCAATTAGATTTATCAGAGGCATATTTTTTTCTAAAAGTGTGACACCGGGACAGGCAGAAACTGCCCTCATCAATAAAGGCCCGGGCACGAGAAAATACCAAGACGAAGGAAAAGAAAAAAGTTAAGGACAAGGCAGTAAAAGGTATTATTTAGCGGTGGAATTTGATTTAACTTGGATTTATACGAACAATGTATAAGATATTTATCATTTTTCCAGGGATTGCTGGAAAGTACTGAGCACTATGCTGGAAATATGCTGGAACAGATGTTTGGGTTTGTCTTAACCAGTTATATTTATATAAAAATTGCTAATAAGATATAGGTGTGATGTGGAACGAAATAAACAAAATAGATTTCATGAGAAAAGTGTATATAGCTCAAGTAGATCGAGCATCTGGCAGTC
>JAXCGZ010017884.1:7500-17500 GCA_037179515.1 Halocaridina rubra | reverse complement strand
ATGTCTTGAATCGGTGATCACTCGAGATTACAGCCGATAAGATCCCGATATATGATCGGTACTTTGACAGTGTATACATACATTCAAATGCACTGTCGAACATGTATATATCTGATATGCAGTCATTCAATTTGCTAATATCGGTAGTTAAACTATAATACATCGGACAAACGATATTACCTCCGATAACTGCTCGGTACTTTGACAATACATACATATACATGCTCACAGAGGCGAGCGAGCACCTATGTGTTTAATTACCTGATATGCAGTTACTCCATTCTCTAGTATCGGGGAAAAACGATACCATAACACATAAAACCCCGATATCGCCACCATACTTTGACAAACGTACTTATAAATCAATATAGTAAAGTTACTCCATTCTATTAACTGCTATAAAGCGATATTACAAATGATTAATGACCGATAGCTTGTCGATTCACTGGTAATACACACACAAACACACACACACACACACACACACACACACACACACACACACAGGTATGCATTTATTTATATGATGTTGTCACTTCAACTTATATATTAGTATCGGCTACTTAAGACGGTTGCAGCCGATTAAAACCCGATATCTGCCCGATACTTTGAAATTACATATCTAAGCGCGCACACATTGATGCGCCGCAAACAAATGCGTATATATTGATTTCCTGACGTAGAGTCACTCAATATATTATTATCGGCGATAAAGCGATATTACTACCGATAAAATACCGATATATTAGTTATAGAGTGATACCTGTACTCAAAAAAAATTTTGAGCCAACAATTATAAACGATATTACGCCGATATCTGCTTGACAGTGACAAACTTTATGTGCGAGAGTATCGTTGAAATATTATTATAACCGATAATTGACCGATATCTGTTTAACAGAATGATAATACCGATAATCTATTGCAGGAATCGGTCATGAAACGATTATGACTATAATAAAGAGATATCTGCTAGACAAGTTAACCATAAGTAGATGAAAGTATCGGTGATCTAAAGATCATAACCGATAAAAGACCGATATATATACTTGAAAAAGGGATATTATATAAAGTCCTGAAATAATCGGTCATCAAACGATATTAACCGATAATAGACCATATCTGTTTAAGAAAGTAACAGTACTTCTATACAAGAAAGTATAGGTGATCGTATACAGATTTTAACCGATATAGGATACCGATTTTTCTTAACAGAGCGAAAATACCTAAATCAAAAAAATATCTAGGTCATCAAAAGATCATAGCCGATAAAAGGCCGATATCTTTTTAACAGTGACAGTTCTCTAAGCACAAAATGCATCGGTCATCAAATTATTATAACCGATACTTGACCGATATCTGCTTGACACACTGAGACTTATTATTAGTAAAATAAAGTATAATAATCATATGAAAGCTGCAACCGAAAAAAAAAACGATATTTCATTGATACCGTGATAATATCTACAGGCATAAGAGATATCGGTCATCAAAGGATTATATCCGATAAAAAACCGATATCTCCTTAACAGCGTGAAAAACATACATGCGAAAGATATATATAAAAAAAAAAGCTTTATAATCTATAAAAGAAATTTCAAAGGATTATAACATACCAAACATACCGATATTTCCTTGAAAAAAGTGACGATACTCTAAATGCAAACAGTATCGGTGATCAGAGCAAGATTATAACCGATAAATACACGATATTTACCAGCTGTGCAAAGAGCGCCAAGACGATTTTAAATTTATCCGTGGATAAATGGCTATTACCGATAAAAGCCGATATCTGCCAAATACCATGACTATGACTATACATACCCGATAAAACTAGGTGATGAACATGTCATAAACTATAACAGTCCGATATCTAACCGATATTATTTTGAAAAATTTCCAAAAGACAAAACAGAACACAGTTATTTATGTATCGGGTATAGAGTCACTCTTTCTACAATATCGTCAATTAGAGCGATATCATAACCGATAAAAGCCCGATACCTGGCCGACAATATTACAAAAATTATCAAAACATACACAGACGACAGTTTATTTATTAATCGGATATATGACAATCAAAGATATAGCATCTCCGATAAAACCCCGTTATATGGCCGATAAAATTAATATAATTTTACCATAACACAAATAGGCGATAGTTTGTTTATTCATCGGATAATTAGTCACTGCATTTGTGAAAATCAGCAACCAGGGCGATATTACAAACTATATAACACCGATATTTTTCCGATAAAAGTATAAATAATTATATAAACATATGGAAGCTATAGTTCATTATCTTAATGGATATACAGCCGTTCTATCTTCGAATATCGGCAATCAGTTACTACAACCGATAAAAGTCCGATTTAGGCACGATAAATCGATAATTACGATTAAAATAAGAGAAATGCTTATTATATATATGCCCTGTTAAAAGACCTGTCAGTGTCGGCAAACAAACTGATATCACAACCATTAATAGCCCGATAAGAGCCCGATAAATTGCAAACTTTTATCAAATATACTAATATTTTTATTACAATTATATTGTCAAATATTCTTTAGGTATTTGTGATTACAGCGATAATTCAACCGATATTTGACCGAGATCAGTTCGATACTACGACAGTAATTATACAAACATATATACTACCAACAGGGAATAGCTAAATATCTCAGGATCGGCAAGTATAGCGATATTATAACCGATATAAGGCAGATATCTATTCAGTACAGTATCTGTATTTAAATAAACTTTAAGTATCGGGAATTACAACGATATTATAATCGATTATTACCTGTAATCGGTTTGATACGATATCAAAACCTGCCTGAACACATACATGAATTTTCCTAATATACAGTCCAATAATATATAAGTATCGGTGATAATAGCGATACTACATTCGCTATATAGCCGATATTTACTCGATACGATATTAATAGCTACATAAACACATGCATGTACTTTCTTGAAGTATAGATATAAGTATCGGTTATTAAAGCGATATTACAGCGATTTTTCGATGCAGAAATCATATATTTATAATAATCAAATAATTTTCTGAGATAGAGTCCCTAAATATTTAAAGTATCGGTTATTACAGCGATATGATAAGCCATATTTATCCAATATCGGTTGCTTAAAACGTCAATACACATACTTTCATAAGAAACGGACCCTTAATATTTAAGCATTTACGATTTACAACGATGTTACAACCGATATATATATATATATATATATATATATATATATATATATATATATATATATATATATATATATATATATATATATATACATATATATATATATATATATATATATATATATATATATATATATATATATATATATATATATATATATATATATATATATATATATATATCATGGTCGTACATATGATATATACCGTATACCTTCAGACTTCAATGGCAACACAAGGAAAAACAATAATACTTTAACTAACCTAACCTGTATCAGCAGGGCAATGCAAACGAGCAATAGATAACTATACCACGATCAAGTAATTATCTTTGCCGTAAGTCAGTTATCTGCCTAACACAGTGAATTAATGACTTCAGATACGATATCAGCTAAAATTACAAAACTTTAACCTAACCTAACCTAATATGTGTTGCCGATGAATACTAAAAATGTAATCGATCTAATATTGTATTTATATATTCATATTGGCCGTGCGCCTATTGACTCAAAATACTATTGCTAAGACTGCAAAAGCTTAACCAACCTAACCTATATAAAAAGGTATTGCAAGAATCTTCTGAAGTTGTCTGTATATGTGTTCGCTAATAATAATTAAGAAATGTGATATTTTTTCCCCATTTTCTTTGGGGTGTTTCCAAATCCAAGAAAGAATTTAAAAAAATGCGGTTTTTTTTTCTCTTCCTGTCTGTTAATTACATTTTGCATCTTTTTTATAAATACCATGGGGGACCGCGGTGGCTAAGTGGTAATGCTCGCAAATCGGGATGTGACCGTATCCGTGTCCGAACACATTGCGGGGCGTTAGAAAGGGCATCCAAACTTAGCTCCCTAATGCTCTAACATGTCTGTGTTCAACCCCCTTTGGAGGGGATTAAAATGACGATTAAAACAGCAAGCAACAATATCTTTATATAAATTGCAACCGTCCTAGCCCTTGCTAGAGAAGGGAGTCCGTGACGTAAAACCGGAACTAATATTCTGAATAAATATATATTAAATAATAGAAGAAAAAAATTTGATCGGTTTTAAGTCACGGACTCTCTTTTCTTCTAAGGGCTAGGACTGTGCTCTCTTGTGAAGCGATTTGATTTTGGCAGGTGTGATTGTTGCCCTGAGTGAATGTCTTTTTTATCCTCAGACCGTGGCGGGCCGCGAACCCTAGACCTGATGCCTTAATGTCACGCACGTTACCACTTTGCCACGACGACTAAGTAATAAAAAATAAATAATGATAATTAATAAATTAGATATTATTGATAAATAAAATATCTCCTTCATAATTACTTATCTAAGGACTTAATAGCAAACTAATGGCCTACTTTTGCATTAATAAAAATGAATCATTAATTAATTTCAATAGCAAAAGAGTTCAAATTTAAAGAGAATAATAATGGAGTTTCATAAAATTCTAAGAATTGCAAATTCTTTCTCCTCGTCTCTGGGAACTCTCAGAATTCTACAGAGACTGAGCTAAAAAAATATATATATTTTCTTTTCTTTTGTATTTGTAAATAATTATTTGGTATATTTTCAATATTACCCAATTTATTTTGGAAAGAATAACCTAGTGGTAATGTCCCCCACTCCTAACCCCCCCAAAAAAATTACATTTTCAAAATACAAAAACTGTTTCATGGTATTTTGACGAGACCTTAATCATTATCGAGTTTAGGTAAATGAATTCTCTTTGTAAATACAACTATATACTATATGTATTTACAAAAAAAATATTCATAATTTTATGATTGTCAATTTCGTCCAAAGCAAAAATAACATACGAAAATAAATATATATATATATATATATATATATATATATATATATATATATATATATATATATATATATATATATATATATATATATATATATATATATATATATATATATATATATATATATATATATATATATATAAATGCACAGAATTTGAAGTGCGATTATAAAATTTCCAAGAATTTGTCTTTTTTTCCGCTAGACTTTAGGGGTTCCCAAAGTCCTTGCCAGGACCCCCAAACCAATTGCTAAATTTCCCTTCCTGTGTATCTCAAAAGAAAAAAAAATAACTTTATATAAACACCGAAAGATTATAAAAGAATAATTCTGATGTGAAATCCACCATAATTTTTTTTCTTAAATAAATCAATTTTACTTAGATAACGGTTACTTAAACAACGCTTACTTAATCAACGGGTACCTAGATAACGATGTCTTGATAACTACGTAACTGTTACCTAGAACCGTTACCAAGGTATCGGTTGTGTTACTAATTATACTCATAAACATATTTTTTATTTGTTTTATTGATGACACCGATAACCAAAACTCAATAAAAAAAGACTTAAGAAATCTGTAAGAACAAGATAAGAACATTAATAATAGTATCATAAGACAGTTCTTATATCCTTAAGAACATAGCACCGTCCTACCCCTTACTAAGAGAAGGGAGTCCGTCACGTAAAACTTGATCAAAAGAAAACATAATTTTTCATGCTAGTATAGGTCTATCTGATTATTTAGCCATTGCCTGGAGATCACTGGGTCCACGCGATTGGAGAGAGGGCTTAGGCCTCGGCGATTTAGTAGATATATAGCCAGGTTCTGTGCTATTCCTGTCCCTTGCCTCTGCCTTTCATTGGAGACCTTTAACCTTTGACCTCTGGAAGTTACCTATGTACTTCCATAAATTATAAAGAACTTGCTGATTTTTATTCGTTTTGTATCGCTAATAAAACCTTTGGTCTCTTTACACACAGACCAAAAGGTGTTATAAGAATAATTTATGAATAAACCTATAAAACTAAAAAACTTTTAAAATATGCAGCTAATTCATCTCTTCTTGGCCATGCTTTTAGAAGCCTAATTTGATTGCTTAATATATTTATAACACTAATTATCATATGTTGTTATTAGTGTCACTAATACCAAAAAAACGGAAACTAAATTAGAAGTTAAGAAATAAAAAAGAGAATGAGTGTGACTTTGATAAACTATTTAGTTATTGTTGTTTTTTTTCTATGGCTAAAGTCTCTCGTGTTTTCGAACTACTTTTCAAAGCTAGTAAAGTGGTATTTTGTATTTTTAAATAAACATCGGAAATGTTCCACTTTTACGTCACGGACTCCCTTTTCTACTAAGGGCTAGGACGGTTGCCTTCTTGCGAAGGACTTGTTTTGGCAGATGTAATCATTTACCCTGAGTGCATGCCCTTGCTAACCTCAGACCGTGACGGGGCGCGAATCCTCGACCTGACGCCTCAGAGTCGCGGACGCTACCGCTTGAGCCACGGTGACTACTAAATAAACATTGGAAATGTTTATATAAAATAAAAACATTCTGAGAAATATTTCAGGGAGTCAAATTAAAACAAAATATGTTCTGATATATAAAGATAAAAATATTTGCTTTATACGGTCGGAGGAGGAACATGGTGAGACTGGTCTCAAGTTCTCAGAGGACCATAGCGAGAGTGGTCTTAAGTCTTCGGATGATGAGTAAGACTGGTCTTAAGTCTTCGGAGGAGCATAAATAAACTGGTCTTAAGTCCTCGGAGGAAACATAGTGAGACTGATCTTAAGTCTTCGAAAGAACATAGTGAATGTGGTCCTCAGTTTTCTGAGGAAGACTGTGAGACTGGACTCAAGTCTACGGAGGACCATAGATAGAGCGGTCTTAAGTCTTCGTAAGAACATAGTATGACTAGTCTAAATTAACCATATGAAAAAAAATACTTATTATGTCTTAAATTAAGACCTCGATATTAAAAAAAAAAAAAAAAGTAAAAAATTAGTAAGAGGAGTGGAATTCAATGAAAATTTAAGCTATGGAGATTCTTTAATTTAATTCAATTTAATTTTCAAAAGTTCTTATCAGAAAGAGAACTTAATTTGCTAGTTTTGCTCCTTTTGTTCCGGTTTTACGTCATGGACTCCCTTTTCTACCAAGGGCTAGGACGGTTGCCATCTTGCGAAGGACATGTTTTGGCAGATGTAATCGTTACCCTGAGTGCATGCCCTTGCTGACCTCAGACCGTGAAGGGGCGCGAACCCTCGACCTGACGCCTCAGAGTCGCGGAAGCTACCGCTTGAGCCACGGTGACTACTTGCTCCTTCTGTATTATATTATTATTCAATAGCATCTATCTACAAATATCAAAATGTTCTGAAGAAATAGATCCAGACAGAAAACTAAAAAATCTGTTACTTAGACATCAAGTACACTGTGTCTTCATTGACGCGCTCTCTTGAGGTATATCTCCTACGAAACTACAAGTATCTTAATTAAAATAATAATTATTTTTTTTTAATAATATTGCTATGGGTTAGTCCACAAAATTCAAAACTGTTTAGAAACCAGTAAAAACAATACTGGTTTTCGATCAACACTTTATAATTCAAATTCGTTTTTAGCAATAGACTTCCGGTTTCCAAAAAGCCTTTGTCAGGAAGACCTAACAGCTATTGGTTTCGGTCCTACTAGCTACAGTCATCAGGTTTTGGTATCTGTCTACTAATACCAAAAGCTTCTGCAAGAATTAATTAAGAGAGAAATCCAAAAAACTCTGTTTATAATAACACGAAATTCTTTTCTGTGGGATGCTCTCCTGAGGAACCTAGAGTGGAGTATATCTTAGCCAACCACACGCGCGCCCCACACAAGACCATTTTGAAAATGGCAGACCTGCTGGTTACCACTCTGAAAAAAGTTGATATCAACCTACTTAAGGATGGCTCCTTATCCCTCCTCCCCCTTTTTGATAAGGGAGCCGGAGAAAAGAAACGAGAAAGAGAGATATAGAGGGAAAAAATGAGGGAGAAGCGCGTATGAGAGAAAGGGAGAAGTGACTCCATAGATATACCTTCAAATACTCCCTTTTTAAATGTCGTGTTTACAGAATGCTTGCCCGCACGCAGCGCGTGTGCTTTCATTGTGCTTGCGTGCATTCAAGACAGCTCCTCTTAAATGGGAGAGAAGGGGCGTTGAAAGACATTGATGCCTGCTTTTCAGCCCCCCTTCTACTTCCCTCAGCCCCTACCCCTAACCCCCCCATTTTGCCTTTCAATTCCTTTTCATTATGATTATAAATGGCATGATAAGGGGGAAAAGGATCGGTTTGCTTTCAATGGCGGGACGTGGGTTAGAGCTAGCTCACTTTTTCTTTACATAACTTCCGCAAGTGCTTGAAAGCAAGGTGAAGTAAAATGGTAGTTTAATAAGCAAATATGCATATATACATACATATAGACATATATGCATACATACATACATACATACATACATACATACATACATATAGTCATACATACATACATACATACATACATACATACATACATACATACATACATACATACATACATACATACATACATACATACATACATACATACATACATACATACATACATACATACATACATACATACATACATACACGCACGTGTCTTTACTTGAAAAAAGATGCAACGTCAATTTATCTAAATTATCATCTCAGTCAGAAGAGAGCACAGCGGTTATTAAACCTCGGCAACAAAATTAACAGACTTGACTAAGAAGGAAATTCTCATGAGAAAAAATATTGAAAGATATTAAGGGGTGAATGTTAAATTAATTATTTACACTTTGCTGAATCAGGATTCTGGAATTCTGAAATAAAATGAAATAAATTTTACTGAATCAGGAAATTTGGACTATAAAAAAGCTTTGTTAATAGACTGATTCAATGTAGTTTAGTGAATTAGGAATTCTGGGATATAAATGACACTCTTAACAGAATGGAATTTACCGAATTAGGAATCTTGGAATATAAAGAGCACTACAGAAAGACTGGAATGAGATTTAATATAAATTAATATATTATTATATTACTAATTTTTATCCATAAGGTTTACTATTAACAGACTGGAATAAGCTGATTCAGGAATTTTGGTAAAAGAACACAGTCGATAAACTGGAATCAGAACGAATAAAATTTGTTAAACGGGAATTCTGGAATATAAGAATCAATACTGACAGACTGGAATCAGTCTGTTAAAATTTAGTGAATCTGGAATTTTGGAATAGAAACTGGAATCAAAGGCAACATAGCTTGCTCCATCGTGAGGTCTGGAATATCCAGAGCACTGCTGACAGACTGGAATCAGATGCAATAAATATTTTGGAATCTGGAATTTTGGAATATAAAGAGGAATTTACGAAGTGGAATAAGATGTAATAATTTTTGCTGAATCAGGAATCTTGGAATATAACTAATTCAAGAGATTAGAATCACTCCAATAAAATTTGATGCTTCACAGATTGGAATCAAATACAATAAAAAAATTTAATTCCCAGATTGGAATCACTGCAATAAACCTTGCTGATTCACAGACTGGAATCAAATGCAAAGACAGTTGCTAAATCAGGAATTGCGAAGCATAAGGAGCACTGTTACCAGACTGGAATCATATAAGGAATTCAAGAATACCTTCCTAATTCACGATTGCAATCTGGTAACATTCATCGATCTATTTGGAATACTAGATTCAGGAATTAAATATTGCTGATTCCAGCTTGCTACAAGTTCTAATTCAAGCACTCAGCATCTTACATACACAGCATTGTTAACAGACTGAAATACAAATTTTGTCAACAGTCGAAAATTTGGAAGACTAAGGCCGCTTTCAAACCAAAGTGGCACGTCGCACGTGACATGCCACGTGGCACGCCAGTTGAAAGCTAACATCCGGAAATATATGAAACCTTTAGCACAGAAGTGGC
>JAXCGZ010017883.1:30000-35466 GCA_037179515.1 Halocaridina rubra | reverse complement strand
TATTTTCAGCATGACTAACCTATTCTATTCTACTCTACTTATTTATTCTATATTTCTTTTTATGATTTTTCTAATAAGCACTAACCTATTCATACACACCCTACCTCTGTCATATGTCTATCTAATCTACATTTGAAGGTATCTAAGGTATTGGCATTTTACTATCCTACTAGGAAGCCTGTTCCATGCAACAGCTACTCTATTACCAAACCAATTTTTACCAATTTCTCTTCTGACCGAAATTTATCAAGCTTAAATCCATTATTACGAGTTCTGGTTTGATCATGAATTTTTAAAACTTTATTAATATCTCCCTTGATAATCCCTTTAAACCATTTATACACTTCAATCATATCCCCCTAACTCTTCGCCTCTCTAGAGAATGTAGATTAAGTTTTTTAATCTGTCCTCATATGGTAGATTTCTGATATTGTGTATCTTCTTGGTCATTCTTCGCTGCACTCTCTCCAAGGATTCAATTTCCAGCCTATAATAGGGTGACCAGAATTGCACAGCATAATCTAAATGGGGCCTAACTAATGCAAGATAGAGCTGCAAAATAACTTTTTCCTTCCTATTGCTAACACTTCTTGAGATAAATCCTAAAATTCTGTTTGCTTTATTTCTAACTGCTGTGAATTGCTCTCTTGGCTTAAGATTACTACTCACAAGAACTCCCAAATCCCTTTCACACTGAGAACTCATGATTTCATGGCTATTTAGCTTATAACTCGTATAGTCTTTTATAGTACCCATTTTAACTAATTTACATTTTTCAACATTAAATTCCATTTGTCATTTGTCCGACCATTCAGATAATTTATTTAGATCTTCCTGTAAAGCATGAATGTCTTCTTTTCCATTTATAATTCTACCTATTTAGTGTCATCTGCGAATTTACTTAGGTTACTACTGATATCCGATTCCAGATCATTTAGATATACGATGATTAATAGGGGACCCAGTACCGAGCCTTGTGGTACCCCGCCAGTAACCGAGCCACACTCCGATTTCTCTCCATTTATGCAAACCCTCTGTTTTCTGTCTTTTAACCATTCTTTGATCCATCTGAGAACAGCTCCTCCTATACCAAGAGCTTCAAGCCTTTTAACTAATCTTTTGTGAGGAACTCTATCAAAAGCTTTGCTAAAATCTAGATATATTGTATCATATTCTTTGCCACAAACTACTGCCTCGTAAACTTCTGAATAAAAAGACAGTAAGTTTGTAAGGCACGAAAAACCCTTTAGAAACCCATGTTGGTGAAAGTTTTATCAGTCTTTGTAATTCTAGATGTGCCCTTATTTTATTTGTAATGATGGATTCTAGAATCTTACCCACTGTTGACGTTAAACTTACCGGCCTATAATTATTCTTTTTAACTCGTTCTCCTTTTTTAAATATTGGTACCACATCTGCCAATTTCCACTCCATGGGTACCAATCCTAATTTTATTGAATTATTAAATAGTGCAGTTAGTGGACAACTAAGCTCTTTCCTTGCATTCCTTTAATATTCTAGCATATATTCCATCTGGTCCCGGAGATTTATGAGCCTTTAATTTATCTATTTCTTTTATTACCTCCTCTCCCATAATATTAATTGAACTAAGTATATTATCGGGACTGTCTCTGTAAATGGATTCTGCTTCCGGAATATATTCCAAGTTTTCATTAGTAAATACAGATAAGAAATAATCATTTAAACATGTACACATCACTTTATCATCATCTGAGATATGGCCATTGGCTACTTCAATTGGTCCGACTTTTTCCTTAAATTTTGTTTGATAATATTGATAAAACCCTTTAGGATCTTCTTTAGCTTCTCCTGCTATTCTAACTTCGCATTGTCTTTTCGACTCTCTATCTATATTTTTAACTTCCCTGTTTAACTGTATATATTGCTGCCTCACCTGCTCTTCACCTCTTTTTAGTTTCCTGTATATTCCTCTTTTAATACCTATAAGATTCTTTATCCTATTGTTCATCCATTTAGGGTCATTTTTTCTTGATCTGCAATGTTTCATGGGAATATAGTCTCTCTGACTATTCTTAAGAGTCATGACAAAATTGTTATATTCCTCATCCAAATTTATATTAACTGACGGGCTGCTGTTCTTTCCTGTGAGAGAATTTACTGTATTGATCTTATCTTGTGATAATCCTTGGCCTGTGGTACTCAATTCTTGGGGTAATCTGCTACCTGCGACCTGACCTGCTGGATTAACTACCCACATCTGTACCCCCAGAAATCCCTTCCCATACCTCATTAGATAATTTAGTTTTTACTCCCTCAAAATCTCCTGCTCTAAAATTTGGAACAATATTCTTATTTTCCTTTATAGTTTCCTTGAAAATTATGTTAAATCTAATGGAATCATGGTCACTGTTGCCCAATGGTTCACCAACTTCTAAATTTACAACCATATTCTCTCTATTACTAAGAACTAAATCCAGTATATTCACCCCCTGTGTTGCTTCAAGTACATGCTGAGAAAGGAAATTTTCTTCTACGACTTCCAAAAAATCCTTAGAGCTACTATCACCTGTTATGGTTTCCCAGTTAATATATCTAAAATTAAAATCGCCTACTGTGCAAACTCTATTTGACCTGGTCACTTTAGAAATTTTATCGTATATAATTTGCGAATTTATATTATCTTGATCAGGTAGTCCGTTGACTACTCCTACAACTAGACTTTCTATATTATTTTTAATTTCAACCCATAAAGTTTCTGAATTTAGATTTGTCTTAATTCCAGACTTAATGGAGCTTCTGAGGCTATCTTTAATATACATAATTATCCCTCCCCCTCTTCTATCTGCACTGCGATCCGCATTATAAAGTTTATAACCTGTAATTATGTACTCAGCTTTAAGGTGTTTGCTCTCTAAATTAATCCAACTTTCACTAATGCATATTATATCCGGTCTCTCACAACATACTATGGCTCTAAGTTCTTCTATCTTGTTACATAAACTACGGCTATTTGTATAATATACTTTTAAATTTTCTCTAGGTTTACCCTTCTTGTGGCTATTCTTTTTGTTAATATTTGTTCTATGTAACAAATGGTTATTATCCTTAAACTCCCGGTTATTTGACCCATTATTTACTGAACCCTTACTGACTAATTTCTCTGCACAAGGGTTATTTATTTCATTCTTTGTATCTAACAAAACCCCCCTACCGCTCTGTCTATCATACCAGCCAATACCGAGACACCTGAATTAGAAAGATGCACTCCATCCCTTGCATACATATGCTTACAACTAGTGAAGTGATCCCACCCGTCTATAAAACCTATATTATTCTCCCGACAGAAGACTTCCATCCTAGCATTAACTCCTAAAGCTCGAGACCACCACTCTGAACTTTGGCTAAGCCTAGGCAGAATACCACACATCACCGGAACTGCACCCCTTTTCCTGATCTTATCCAGGGCTTGTATATACAACCTCATCAGCTCCTCACTTCTACCATCCTGCACGTTATTTCCACCAGCTATCAAACAAACAACATCTTTATCCTCAATCCAGCTATTTATTGACTCACCCACCTTCTTCATACCTGCTCCAGGAAAAAATATTTCCATCTAACTCTATGCCTGACTTTCCTGTCTACATATCTTTTTTTTTTTTTTTTTAAGAGTGTGACACCGGGACAGGCAGAAACTGCCCTCATCAACAAAGGCCCGGGCACGAGAAAATACCAAGACGAAGGAAAAGAAAAAGGTTAAGGGCAAGGCAGAGATGAAGTAATGTCACACAAAGGAAAACGACAGACAGAAAAAATCAGTCAAAGAAAAGAGGACTCAGAGATATGGAGGACTAGGCTCTGAGATGACGATAGATCTGCTTTTTGAAGGATGAAAGGTCATAAGAATTAGGAAAGACAGAAGGAGGAAGAGAGTTCCAGAGTCTGGATGTAAATGGGAAGAAGCAGTCGCTGCACCGACCAATCCGCGAGCTACAAATCTCCACACAGTACCTGTGAGATGAAGCCGCTTGGCGAGTGTTACGCGGCCTCGGCAGTGGAGGAGGGATGCAACTTGCCAACTCATCAGAGCAGCGATGGAAGTAGTAGCGATAGAAAAGCAAAAGGGAAGATACCTTACGGCGAAGAGAGAGAGAATCCAGGTTGGAAGTAAGAGAAGGATCATTAATGAGTCTGACTGCCTTAGACTCAACCCTATCAAGAAGGTAAGTAAAGGAAGAAGCACCCCAGATGTGTGAGCAGTATTCTAAGCAGGGGCGGATAAGACCTTTGTAAATTTTTAATAACTGCAATGAGGAAAAGTAATAACGAAAACGAAACAAAACCCCCAATTTTTTGGATGAAGATTTAGAAATTTGGAGTATGTGATTCCTCCAAGACAAGTTAGAGGCTATATAGATTCCTAATATATTGATAGAGTTAAGAGGGTAAAATTCATTAGTTTCGAAGACAATAGGGTTATCAAGAGGAGAAGAAGATAAAGAGAGAGCCAGAAAATGTGTCTTGAAGGCATTGAATTTAACTAAATTTTGAGTGCCCCATTCAGATACTCTCTGCAAATCGGAGTTAAGAGTAGAAGAAAGAGTGATACGAGATTGATTACGAGTAACAGATGAAGGTTCTGAAGAAAGGGCAGAGGAAAAGTGAAGGGTAGAATGATCGGCAAAGGCATGAAGAAGAGAGGAAGATGGGGATTGTAGAAGATCATTGATGAAGAGAAGGAAGAGAGTAGGTGAAAGAACAGAGCCCTGTGGAACACCACTGGAAACAGAGAAATGGCTAGATGTCGCGCCATCAACAACTACAGATATAGAACGGTCAGTAAGAAAACTGGAGATCAGAGAACAGGAAGAAGGGGCAAAGCCATAGGCAGGGAGTTTGGCCAACAGAGCCTTGTGCCAGACTCTGTCAAACGCCTTAGAGATATCAAGGGCGACGACAAAGGATTCCCCATAGTTCCCCAGAGAAGATGACCATACATGAGTAAGATAGGACAGGAGATCACCAGTGGATCTTGCCTTGCGGAAGCCGTACTGGTGATCGGAGATAAGTGAGTTAGATTCAAGGCGTTTCAAGAAGTGAGCATTGAGCAAAGTTTCGAAAACTTTAGCAATAGAGGAGGTTAGAGCAATAGGTCGATGGTTAGAAGGAATAGAGCGGTCACCCTTCTTAGGAACAGGTTCAACTAGAGCATGCTTCCAAGATGAAGGATAGATACTGGTTGACAGAATGAGGCGAAAAAGACGGCAAAGCATGGGAGTCAGTTCATCTGCAAACTCCTTAAGGAACCTTGCAGGGATACCATCAGGACCAGATGCCTTGTTTGTCTTTAGTGAGCGAAGAACCTTATGAACTTTGCATGAAGAAAGGATAAGGGAGGGCATAGGGTTAGAGAAGGGAAAAGACTAAGGAACAGGTGCGCTGAAATCGTTGATAGAAGAGTTGGCAAAAAAATGAGAGCCAAAG
>JAXCGZ010017883.1:7500-17500 GCA_037179515.1 Halocaridina rubra | reverse complement strand
ATATATATATATATATATATATATATATATATATATATATATATATATATATATATATATATATATATATATATATATATATATATATATGTATATATATATATATATATAAATATATAAATATATATATATATATATATATATATATATATATATATATATATATATATATATATATATATATATATATATATATATATATATTATCAAATAAGCACATTACATATGTGAAAACATGAATCATTTTTTACCCCGACCGGGACTCGAACCTAGGACTTATGATTACTAAGTCAAGGCGCTACCACTACACCACAGAAGGTTAAAAGGAACCCAACCTTATAGCTTATATCTGCTATACTTAGGAATGAACGCATTCTAACTGAATGCCACTATGTTCATATTACAGATTCCCCAACCTCACTCGTGGCTTCATTTTAGCATTTATTTCAATTCCCAATCTCATTCGGGCCATGAAATTATCAAATAAGCACATTACATATGTGAAAACATGAATCATTTTTTACCCCGACCGGGACTCGAACCTAGGACTTATGATTACTAAGTCAAGGCGCTACCACTACACCACAGAAGGTTAAAAGGAACCCAACCTTATAGCTTATATC
Source organism: Halocaridina rubra (assembly GCA_037179515.1). Classification (NCBI taxonomy): domain Eukaryota; kingdom Metazoa; phylum Arthropoda; class Malacostraca; order Decapoda; family Atyidae; genus Halocaridina; species Halocaridina rubra. Next base: position 16,877 of record JAXCGZ010017883.1, on the reverse strand, counting down.
TGCTATACTTAGGAATGAACGCATTCTAACTGAATGCCACTATGTTCATATTACAGATTCCCCAACCTCACTCGTGGCTTCATTTTAGCATTTAAATGCTAAAATATGAACATTGTGGCATTCAGTTAAAATGCGTTCATTCCTAAGTATAACAGATACAAGCTATAAGGTTGGATTCCTTTTATACCTTCTGTGGTGTAGTGGTAGCGCCTTGACTTAGTAATCATAAGTCCTAGGTTCGAGTCCCGGTCGGGGTAAAAAATTATTCATGTTTTCACATATGTAATCTGCTAATTTGCTAATTTCATGGCCCGAATGAGATTGGGATTTGAATTAAATGCTAAAATGAAGCCACGAGTGAGGTTGGGGAATCTGTAATATGAACACAGTGGCATTCAGTTAGAATGCGTTCATTCCTAAGTATAGCAGATATAAGCTATAAGGTTAGATTCCTTTTATACCTTCTGTGGTGTAGTGGTAGCGCCCTGACTTAGTAATCATAAGTCCTAGGTACGAATCCCGGTCGGGGTAAAAAATGATTCATATATATATATATATATATATATATATATATATATATATATATATATATATATATATATATATATATATATATATATATATATATATATATATATATATATATATATACACATATACACATGCATACATACATACACATACACATACATATACATACATACGCATATACATATATACATATATAAATATATACATACACACATACATACATATATTTATAAATATAAAAATTTGCACATACATAGAGATATAGAGGCAAATGAAAATAGTAAAAACAACTTATAGCAGGCTCTATTTGCATGAAATAACAAATGGAAAACTAAATATGCAAACTCACAAAAACATATGCATACCCATAAATGCATATGCACACTTACACATGTACAAGCATATACATGCACATAAAGAGATATGCGCATATACACCAAAAAACCTATGAACATACAAACATACATATAGATAAGAAAAAGATTAAAGGAAAACTATAAATAGACACAACACGGCTGAACAAAGAGGCTGTCTAATTAAATGAAGGCGGTCTGTCTTGGGGAATTATCTTGGCCAGTGTATGCTTGAGGAGTATCTTGTCTACTGCATCAGACACCAACTGGCCCTTGGACAAATTGAAATTTTTGGATGTTTCAATGACGGCTGATTCCACTTTCTTCTTTTCAAGTTTTCTTCTGTTTTGCTAGTTGTATCTCTTGCCATTGTACTTTGAGACGGTGACCAGCTTAGGTCACGAAATTAATAAGAACTTTATTTATATATATTTTCGTTATTTTATTTAATGGGCTTTTCCTTCCATTTTATACTGTATGTTAACAGTACAGTGTTATTAATTTATGCCCATAATGAATCCTCCAAGTCTGTCCAACATTCTCCGACACTCCCCTGCTTTAAAAACTGTCTACCGTTCCTACGAGGTTCTCCTCATCCTTTTCAAAAAGAAGAACCAAAGAGCCTTCCTCCAAGAATGCATTGAAGAACAAGTGTGCCCAAAAATGTTTGGTACGAGAAAATGGATCAACAAAACAGATGTATTCCCAGAGTTCATCAGAATTTTTCTCCGAGATCGACTGGAAACTGCTCGCAACGACCTAAAGGCCACACGCAAGAGATTACATCAATCATCAGACAACCTCAGGCTTTTGTGTTTCAATGAAGGTATGTTCCACTATCTCTCTCGGTTTGCGTTTGGTAAAGCTCTACGCATTGGTGGTAACCATTCCCGTTCTTTTACAACTAAATTGCGCAGATTAATAAACGATAGTATTTGGTATAAGATTTTCACACCTGATAATGTCCTTAACTTAACTCAGCACAGGCTTCTCAAGGACGAACTCGTTGTTCTGAGTATGGGTTTAAATTTCGCCCTCAAGCCAGGAAAAGACAACTTTATAGATTATATTATGGGGTTTGATAAATTTGCCTCCAATAATAATTTTGATAAGAGTAGTATGTGTATTAAAGGTTCAATACTGAACATTTTTTTATCAAAATAAAGACAGAGGTTCACTCCCTAAGCGGTTCATTTTAGCTATCTAATCCTTAAAGAAAAGGGCTGATATCATTATCACCAAATCTGACAAAGATGGGAAATTAGTACTATTAGACAAAATTTGTTATGTAAATAGAGCCTCTGAACTCTTAAGTGATGAGGAAACGTACGAGAAATTGAGCAAAGATCTCCTTCATAATGCCTCTGCACAATTCAACAAATTGGTTCGAGAAATTGCTAGCTGTAAAAGAGATCGAGAGTTTTTGGATAAATTTAAAGTTATAAATCCCTCCCTCCCTTATTTCTATGGCTTCCCGAAAACCCATAAAGAAAATATTCCCCTAGTCCCTATTGTTGCATGCGTTAATTATTTTTCCTCCAAATTGGCTAAATGGTTAGCAGATACCCTTTCCCCATTCTTAGGCCGTTTTTCTCAAGCTCATCTCAGACACACAGAAGATATCATCCATAAATTTCGGTCTCTGAGGGTTCCTCTTAACAATATTAAATTGCTTAGTTTAGACGTGGATTCGTTGTTCTCAAATGTTCCAGTTGAAAGTGTCCTACTTTTCCTGAAAGAGAAGCTAAGGCCGTACGAAAGTGAATTCCTTATATCTCTGGAGAAGTTGATTAAATTAATAAGGTTATGTGTGACCAATAATTATTTCACTTTCAATGGGGACTTTTACAAACAAAAATTCGGTTGCAGTATGGACAGCCCTCTTTCTCCTATACTTGCTAATTTATACATGGAACAGTTCGAGACCGAAATTATTAGGGATATCAAGCCAAACAACATGATGTGGCTTAGATACGTAGATGATATTCTGACGTACTAGGATGAAGCTTGGGGTAATTTTGATGAGTTCCTTAGACAACTTAATAACCAGGTTCCTTCCATAAAATTCAAAGTAGAATGGGAAAATAATGATATGATCCCTTTTCTGGACACCTTAATTAGTAGAAATGAAACGGGTTACAAATTCCGGGTATATAGAAAACCCACTCACTCAGCCTCATACATTCATTTCCTCAGCAACCACGAAGAGAAAATAAAACTAGGTGTAGCTTCAAATTTGTTCCTAAGAGCCTTTAGAATATGTAGTCCCCAATATCTGGAGGAAGAAATAAAGACCATTTACAATCAGTTAGATAAATTATGTTACCCCGTTCCTTTTCTTGACAAAGCCTTGCACAAAGCAAGGTGTATATACCATGGCACTGAAAGGAGAGAGCATGTTAATCACCGAAATAAGATAATTGTTCCCTTTCATTGTGCCTTAGAAGAAATTAACAAAAACATAGGCAAAGAGTCCCCTTTTGTATTCAAATATCCCAAAACCTTGAGAAGCCAGTTAGTAAATATTAATAAAATTAAAAAAGAGAACAATGCCGGAGTGTATAAAATAAAATGCAATAACTGCCCCAAGGCATACACTGGGCAGACAGGTCGTTCTCTGCAGCAGAGAATTACCGAACACAAAAGATCAGTCAGATATGGCCAAGGGAACTCTGCTATCTTTGTTCATATGAGAGAACTCGGGCATACTATTAACTGGAATGGTGCCACCATGATGTTTAGAAGCTCATGTCCATATAAACGCAAGATAGTGGAATCAGCCGTCATTGAAACATCCAAAAATTTCAATTTGTCCAAGGGCCAGTGGGTGCCTGATGCAGTAGACAAGATACTCCTCAAGCATACACTGGCCAAGATAATCCCCCAAGACAGACCGCTTTCATTTAATTAGACAGCCTCTTTGTTCGGCGGTGTTGTGTCTAGTTTTCCTTTATTCTTTTTCTTTTCTATATGTATGTTTGTATGTTCATATGTTTTTTGGTGTATATGCGCATATCTTTTTATGTGCATGTATAGGCTTGTACATGTGTAAGTGTGTATATACATTTATGGGTATGCATATGTTTTTGTGTGTTTGAATATTTAGTTTTCCATTTCTTATTTCATGCAAATAGAGCCTCCTATAAGTTGTTTTTACTATTTTCATTTGCCTCTATATCTGTATGTATGTGCAAATTTTTATATTTATATATATATGTATGTATGTGTGTGTGAGTATGTGTATATTTATATATGCATATATGTATGTATGTATAAGTATGTGTATGTGTATGTATGTATGTATGTATGTATGTATGTATGTATGTATGTGTATATGTATATATATATATATATATATATATATATATATATATATATATATATATATATATATATATATATATATATATATATATATATATATATATATATATATATACATATATATATATATATATATATATATATATATATATATATATATATATATATATATATATATATATATATATGTATACATATATATATATATATATATATATATATATATATATATATATATATATATATATATATATATATATATATATATATATATATATATATATATATATATATATATATATATATATATATATACATATATATATATATATATATATATATATATATATATATATATATATATATATATATATATATATATATATATATATATATACATAATATATGTATATATATATATATATATATATATATATATATATATATATATATATATATATATATATATATATATATATATATATATATATATATATATGGTAGTCGCCGTGGCTCAGTCGGTAGCGTCTCCGACTCTGAGGCGTCAGGTCGAGGGTTCGCGCCCCGTTACAGTCTGAGGTTAGCAAAGGCATGCACTCAGCGTAAGGATTACATTTGACAAAACAAGTCCTTCGCAAGAAGGCAACCGTCCTAGCCCTTGGTTGATAAGGGAGTCCGTGACGTAAAACCGGAACATATATATATGTATATATGTGTGTATGTGTGTATATATATATATATATATATATATATATATATATATATATATATATATATATATATATATATATATGTTTGTATGTGTATATGTAAATGTGTGTATATATGTATGTATGTTTATATATATATGTATGTATGTGTGTGTATGTGTGTATATGTGTATATATGCATACGTATGTATATATGTATATATATATATATATATATATATATATATATATATATATATATATATATATATATATATATATATGTGTGTGTGTGTGTGTGTGTGTGTGTGTGTGTGATTACCTAATTGTGATTACCTAATTGTGTTTACGGGAAAGAGCCCAAAGCTCGTATCTTCCCGACTCCTCATCGGTTCCATTTTAGACTTAGTGATACTTATCATACCTGTCCTTAAAACTATGGATTGAGATAGCATTAACTACCTCCTCGCTTAGCGAATTCCAATTATCAACTACTCTTACACTGAAAAAGTATTTCCTTACTTCCTGCAAAGAAGTTTTCTTACGAAGCTTCAAACTATGACCTCTAGTTCTAGAGCCAGCCATATCAAAATATCGATCCCTATCCACTCTATCATAACCATGAAGGAATTTAAAGACTGTCACCATATCCCCCCTCACTCTTCTAGCTTCGAGTGATGGTAAGTCTAATTCCCTCAGCCTCTCATCATAACTGAGATTGCGTATTTCTGGCACCAGTTTCGTGGCATGTCTTTGAACTTTTTCAAGCTTAGCTATGTGCTTTTTCAAGTACGGATTCCAAAAGGGGGCTGCATATTCGAGATTTGGCCTCACATAGGTTACATAAATATTTCTGAACATTTCCTTGTCCATGTGCCTGAAGGCTACCCTTACATTTGATAAGAATGTATATGCTGCCCTTACTATGCCATTTATATGTATTTCTGGAGACAAATCTGCCAGTATGTTTACTCCTAGATCTCTCTCATTTTCTGTCTCTTGAAGTTGTACTCCAGCCACCGAGCAGTCAAGCTTGGGCCTTCTTGCACTTGTACCCATTCTCATTACCTTACATTTTGAAGTATTGAATTTCATTAGTCACTTTTCTGACCACTCATGCAGATTATTTAGATCCTCCTGAAGTTCTCTACCATTGTTCTCGTTTTTTACTTTCCTCGCAATCTTTGCATCATCTGCAAACATATTCATGAATGAATTTACAGACTCTGGTAGGTCATTTACATATACAAGGAACAAAAGTGGCCCTAAAACTGAACCCTGTGGAACTCCACTACTAACTCTTCTCCATTCAGACACTGAGTGTCTTACTCTAACCCTCTGTTCCCTTCCTTCTAAGTAAGTTTTTATCCATTCCAAAACATTTCCACCTATTCTAGCCATTGATTGCAGCTTCCTAATAAGTCTCCCATGTGGAACAGTGTCAAACGCTTTCTGGAAGTCTAGGAATATGCAATCTGCCCAGCCCTCTCATTCCTGTAAGATTTGGCTTACCTCATCATAAAATTCTAATAAGTTTGTTACTGTTGATCTACCTTCTCTGAAGCCATGTTGCCTCAATGACAAAAAGTTGAAGGATTCCAAGTGAAGAGAGATATGTTTCCTTAGTAGTTTCTCCATAACTTTGCAAACTATGCTGGTCAAGGAAACTGGTCTATAGTTCAGATCCGTATCACTAATTCCCTTTTGGAAGATAGGTATCACATTTGCTTGTTTCCAGCATCTTGGAATCTCCCCCGACTCCAGTGACTCCTTAAATATGATACTTAGTGCCACTGATATTGTGTTTGCGCATTTTTTAAGCACATGAGGGGATATGTCATCAGGACCTGTAGCTTTATGAACATCTAAATCCATCAGCACTTTGCATACCTCTGTGGCTGTAAGGTTGATTTTCTCTAATACCGGCCCTTGAGCTTCTATCACTGCAATCTGAGGGGGTGGGGTATTTTCTACTGTAAATACTGACTGAGACTCCTTGTTCAATTCTTTGCAGATCTCTTCATCCGTCTCAGTGGTGCTTCCATCCGCTCTCTTTAGCCTTAAAACCTGTTCTTTTACCTTCAGTTTTCCTCTGATAAAGCTGTGGAAAAGCTTGGGATTTTCTTGTGTGTGTGTGTGTGTGTGTGATTACCTAATTGTGATTACCTAATTGTGTTTACGGGAAAGAGCCCAAAGCTCGCATCTTCCCGTCTCCTCATCGGTTCCATTTTAGACTTAGTGATACTTATCATACCTGTCCTTAAAACTATAGATTGAGATAGCATTAACTACCTCCTCGCTTAGCCAATTCCAATTATCAACTACTCTTACACTGAAAAAGTATTTCCTTACATCCTGCAAAGAAGTTTTCTTACGAAGCTTCAAACTATGACCTCTAGTTCTAGAGCCAGCCATATCAAAATATCGATCCCTATCCACTCTATCATAACCATGAAGGAATTTAAAGACTGTCACCATATCACCCCTCACTCTTCTAGCTTCAAGTGAGGGTAAGTCTAATTCCCTCAGCCTCTCATCATAACTGAGATTGCGTATTTCTGTCACCAGTTTCGTGGCATGTCTTTGAACTTTTTCAAGCTTAGCTATGTGCTTTTTCAAGTGCGGATTCCAAAAGGGGGCTGCATATTCGAGATTTGGCCTCACATAGGTTACATAAATATTTCTGAACATTTCCTTGTCCATGTGCCTGAAGGCTACCTTACATTTGATAAGAATGTATATGCTACCCTTACTATGCCATTTATAGGTATTTCTAGAGACAAATCTGCCAGTATGTTTACTCCTAGATCTCTCTCATTTTCTGTCTCTTGAAGTTGTACTCCAGCCACCGAGTAGTCAAGCTTGGGCCTTCTTGCACTTGTACCCATTCTCATTACCTTACATTTTGAAGTATTGAATTTCATTAGCCACTTTTCTGACCACTCATGCAGATTATTTAGATCCTCCTGAAGTTCTCTACCATTGTTCTCGTTTTTTACTTTCTTCACAATCTTTGCATCATCTGCAAACATATTCATGAATGAATTTACAGACTCTGGTAGGTCATTTACATATACAAGGAACAAAAGTGGCCCTAAAACTGAACCCTGTGGAACTCCACTACTAACTCTTCTCCATTCAAACACTGAGTGTCTTACTCTAACCCTCTGTTCCCTACCTTCTTAGTAAGTTTTTATCCATTCCAAAACATTTCCACCTATTCTAGCTATTGATTGCAGCTTCCTAATAAGTCTCCCATGTGGAACAGTGTCAAACGCTTTCTGGAAGTCTAGGAATATGCAATCTGCCCAGCCCTCTCTTTCCTGTAAGATTTGGCTTACCTCATCATAAAATTCTAATAAGTTTGTTACTGTTGATCTACCTTCTCTGAATCCATGTTGCCTCAATGACAAAAAGTTGAAGGATTCCAAGTGAAGAGAGATATGTTTCCTTAGTAGTTTCTCCATAACTTTGCAAACTATGCTGGTCAAGGAAACTGGTCTATAGTTCAGAGCCATATACCTCCTTCCCATTTAGAAGATAGGTATCACATTTGCTTGTTTCCAGCATCTTGGAATCTCCCCCGACTCCAGTGACTCCTTAAATATGATAGTTAGTGCCACTGATATTGTGTTTGCGCATTTTTTAAGCAGATGAGGGGATATGTCATCAGGACCTGTAGCTTTATGAACATCTAAATCCATCAGTGCTTTGCATACCTCTGTGGCTGTAAGGTTGATGTTCTCTAATACCGGCCCTTGATCTTCTATCACTGCAATCTGAGGGGGTGGGGTATTTTCTACTGTAAATACTGACTGAAACTCCTTGTTCAATTCTTTGCAGATCTCTTCATCCGTCTCAGTGATGCTTCCATCCGCTCTCTTTAGCCTTAAAACCTGTTCTTTTACCTTCAGTTTTCCTCTGATAAAGCTGTGGAAAAGCTTGGGATTTTCTTTAGCCTTTCTGGTGATGTCCCTCTCATAGTCTCTCTCTGCCTCTCTCCTTTTACTTATGTAGTCACTTCTTGCTCTTTTGTAGGTTTGCCAGGCATTTATGTTTTTTCTCCTCCTATACCTCTTCCAGCATTTGTCTCTCCACTCCTTAGCTCTTTTACACCCATTATCGAACAATTTCTCTCTGGCATGAATTACACCTACTTTGGTGATAGGTATGTATGTATGTATGTATGTATGTATGTATGCATGTGTATGTATGTATATATATATATATATATATATATATATATATATATATATATATATATATATATATATATATATATATATATATATATATATATATATATATATATATATATATATATATATATATATATATATATATATATATATATATATATATATATATATATATACATATATATATATATATATATATATATATATATATATATATATATATATATATATATATATATATATATATATATATATATATATATATATATATATATATATAT
>JAXCGZ010017882.1:30000-35526 GCA_037179515.1 Halocaridina rubra | reverse complement strand
ACTCGCCAAGCATCCTCGTCTCAGAGGTACTGTGTGGGGATTTGTAGTTCGCGACATGTTCGATGCAGTGACTGCTTCTTCCTATCTACCTCCAGACTCTGGAACTCTCTTCCTCCTTCTGTCTTCCCTAATTCTTATGACTTATCTTCCTTCAAAAGGACGATCTATCGTCATCTCAGGGCCTAATCCTGTCATATCTCTAGGTCCTCAGTACTTTGACTATTCTCTGAGTCTGTCCTTTTCCTTTGAGTATCACTACCTCATATCTGCCTTGGCCATACCTCATTCTTTTCCTTCGCCTTAATATTTTCTTCGTGCCCAGGCCTTTATTGATGAGGGTATTTTTTTTTCCTGTCACGATCTCACATTCAAAATATATATATATATATATATATATATATATATATATATATATATATATATATATATATATATATATATATATATATATATATATATATATATATATATATATATATATATATATATATATATATATATATATATATATATATATATATATATATATATATATATATATATATATATATATATATATATATATATATATATATATATATATATATATATATATATATATATATATATATATATATATATATATATATATATATATATATATATATATATATATATATATATATATATATATATATATATATATATATATATATATATATATATATATATATATATATATATATATATATATATATATATATATATATATATATATATATATATATATATATATATATATATATATATATATATATATATATATATATATATATATATATATATATATTATATATATATATATATATATATATATATATATATATATATATATATATATATATATATATATATATATATATATATATATGTATGTATATATATATATATATATATATATATATATATATATATATATATATATATATATATATATATATATATATATATATATATATATATATATATATATATATATATATATATATATATATATATATATATATATATATATATATATATATATATATATATTATATATATATATATATATATATATATATATATATATATATATATATATATATATATATGTATATAAATATATATATATATATACTATATATATATATATATATATATATATATATATATATATATATATATATATATATATATATATATATATATATATATATATATATATATATATATATATATATATATATATATATATATATATATATATATATATATATATATATATATATATATATATATATATATATATATATATATATATATATATATATATATATATATATATATATATATATATATATATATATATATATATATATATATATATATATATATATATATATATATATATATATATATATATATATATATATATATATATATATATATATATATATATATATATATATATATATATATATATATATATATATATATATATAAGATATATATATATATATATATATATATATATATATATATATATATATATATATATATATATATATATATATATATATATATATATATATATATATATATATATATATATATATATATATATATATATATATATATATATATATATATATATATATATATATATATATATATATATATATATATATATATATATATATATATATATATATATATATATATATATATATATATATATATATATATATATATATATATATATATATATATATATATATATATATATATATATATATATATATATATATATATATATATATATATATATATATATATATATATATATATATATATATATATATATATATATATATATATATATATATATATATATATATATATATATATATATATATATAAGATATATATATATATATATATATATATATATATATATATATATATATATATATATATATATATATATATATATATATATATATATATATATATATATATATATATATATATATATATATATATATATATATATATATATATATATATATATATATATATATATATATATATATATATGTATATATATATATATATATATATATATATATATATATATATATATATATATATATATATATATATAATCATGAGATTATATCATGAGAATAATCATGGAATAATCATGAGATATGACATCTGCAGGAAACTCATAGGATATTGGGCAAAATCAGACAGGGTGATAATGATGAAACTGAAAGGAAATCCATTCAAGATTAATATCATACAGGTATATGCATCAACAGAAGATAGCACAGATGTAGAATTAGAGGCATTCTTCGAAGATATGATCAAAGCAAGAGAGCAATGTGAAGAACACGACGTAATAATAATTATGGGAGATTTAACTGCAAAAGTGTGGCACAGAAGACATTGGTATATTGTAGGACAGCATGGATTGGAGGAGAGATATGAGAGAGGGGAGAAATTGATAGAATGGTGCTCACAATATCAACAGGTGATAACAAACACATGGCATAAATACCATCCACGCAGATTATGGACATGGAGAAGCCCAGGGAGCAGATTCAAAAATCAATTAGACTATATCACCATTAATAAAAGATTCTGGAATGCATTACAGCAAGTGAGAACTTACCCAGGACCTAACTGTAACAGTGATCACAACCCGGTTGTAGCAACAATTAAAATCAGGTTAAAAAAGCTAAAAACAGGAAAAGAGAGTGCGAAAAGGCAAATAGATATGCTAAAGAAAAACAAGAAATAAGGAACACCTTTGCGCTGCAAACAGTGAATCGCTATGAGGCTCTAAGTCAGGATGATGAAGGGGAAAATACACAACGACAACAACAATGTGATAGTTTTCAGAAAGTAATAGAGGAAAGCACTGTGAATATACCAAAGCTGAAGAGAAAGAAAAGGCAACTTTGAATGAATGCCGACATACTTAATTTAATGGATGAAAGTAAAGGAACAAAGAATGAAGATGAAAACAAATACAGAGAATATAATAGAAGAATGCACCGAGAATGTAAAAAAGCGAAAGAAAAATGGATGAATGAGAGGTGCACTGAAATAGAAGAGATGTATAAGAACAATATAACTATATAAAATAATATATATATATATATATATATATATATATATATATATATATATATATATATATATATATATATATATATATATATATATATATATATATATATATATATATATATATATATATATATATATTATATATATATATATATATATATATATATATATATATATATATATATATATATATATATATATATACATATATATATATATATATATATATATATATATATATATATATATATATATATATATATATATATATATATATATATATATATATATATATATGAATAATTTTTTTACCCAGACCGGGACTCGAACCTAGGACTTATAATTACTAAGTCAAGGCACTACCAACTACACACCACAGAAGGTATAAAAGGAATCCAACATTATAGCTTATATCTGCTATACATAGGGATGAATGCATTCTAACTGAATGCCACTATGTTCATATTACAGATTCCCCAACCTCACTCGTGGCTTCATTTTAGCATTTAATTCAATTCCCAATCTTATTCGGGTCATACAATAACCAAGCAAGCACATTACATATGTGAAAACATGAATCATTATTTTTCCCCGACCGGGACTCGAACTTAGGACTTATAATTACTAAGTCAAGGCACTACCAACTACACACCACAGAAGGTATAAAAGGAATCCAACCTTATAGCTTATATCTGCTATACTTAGGGATGAACGCATTCTAACTGAATGCCACTATGTTCATATTACAGATTCCCCAACGTCACTCGTGGCTTCATTTTAGCATTTAATTCAATTCCCAATCTCATTCGGGTCATACAATAACCAAGCAAGCACATTACATATGTGATCACATGAATCAATTTTTTACCCCGACCGGGACTCGAACCTAGGACTTATAATTACTAAGTCAAGGTGCAACCAACTACACACCACAGAAGGTATAAAAGGAATCCAACATTATAGCTTATATCTGCTATACTTAGGGATGAATGCATTCTAACTGAATGCCACTATGTTCATATTACAGATTCCCCAACATCACTCGTGGCTTCATTTTAGTATTTAATTCAATTCCCAATCTCATTCATGTCATACAATAACCAAGCAAGCACATTACATATGTGAAAACATGAATCATTTTATTACCCCGACCGGGACTCGAACCTAATACTTATAATTACTAAGTCAAGGCGCTACTAACTACACACCACAGAACGTATAAAAGAAATCCAAACTTATAGCTTGTATCTACTATACTTAGGGATGAACGCATTCTAACTGAATGCCACTATGTTCATATTACAGATTCCCCAACCTCACTCGTGGCTTCATTTTAGCAATTAATTCAATTCCCAATCTCATTCGGGTCATACAATAACCAAGCAAGCACATTACATATATGAAAACATGAATCATTTTTTTACTCCGACAGGGACTCGAACCTAGGACTTATAATTACTAAGTCAAGGCGCTACCAACTACACACCACAAAAGGTATAAATGGAATCCAACCTTATAGCTTATATCTGCTATACTTAGGGATGAACGCATTCTAACTGAATGCCACTATGTTCATATTAAAGATTCCCCAACCTCACTCGCGGCTTCATTTTAGCATTTATTTCAATTCCCAATCTCATTCGGGCCATGAAATAACCAGATAAGCACATTACATATGTGAAAACATGAATCATTTTTTACCCCGACCGGGACTCGAACCTAGGACTTATGATTACTAAGTCAAGGCGCTACCACTACACCACAGAAGCTTAAAAGAAATCCAACCTTATAGCTTATATCTGCTATACATAGGAATGAACGCATTCTAACTGAATGCCACTATGTTCATATTACAGATTCCCCAACCTCACTCGTGGCTTCATTTTAGCATTTAATTCAATTCCCAATCTCATTCGGGCCATGAAATAAACAGATAAGCACATTACATATGTGAAAACATGAATCATTTTTTACCCCGACCGGGACTCGAACCTAGGACTTATGATTACTAAATCAAGGCGCTACCACTACACCACAGAAGGTTAAAAGGAATCCAACCTTATAGCTTATATCTGCTATACTTAGGAATGAACGCATTCTAACTGAATGCCACTATGTTCAGATTACAGATTCCCCAACCTCACTCGTGGCTTCATTTTAGCATTTAATTCAATACCCAATCTCATTCGGGCCATGAAATAACCAGATAAGCACACTATATATGTGAAAACATGAATAATTTTTTACCCCGACCGGGAATCGAACCTAGGACTTATGATTACTAAGTCAAGGCGCTACCACTACACCACAGAAGCTTAAAAGGAATCCAACCTTATAGCTTATATCTGCTATACTTAGGAATGAACG